>JAQISU010000106.1:6967500-7137500 GCA_029339505.1 Unio delphinus
CGAAATCCGAAATATTGTATCAAAAGCTTTAACGCGGAATGTAGCTAAGCAGCTGGTATGCAGCAGTCCACGAAACATGTTTATAGTTCATTCGAAAACAAATTTAATTAACCAAAAGGTAAAGTGCGCATGATTTGCTTACGAAGTAACACCTCATACACTATCGGGTAAACGTGATGGCAATATCGTTAAATATAGAACGATTCTGTCAATGCAAAGTTAACACCAAAACAAAAACGTGAGCATATCATATGAACAAATCTGGGTTCTTTCAAAGACATATGAATAATAATTACGATGAGAATGTGTGCCTGTCCTAGAACAGTATACAAACCAGCCGTAACGTTCCAAAGTTTCTAGCTGTTTCTACATATTTCAATGATTTAACACTTTAACACACACACACACACACACGCGCGCGCGCATGCACACCCCACCCACCCACACACAGTAAAACAATAATTGAATATTAAATCTATTAACTGTAAAGTACACTTAAATCAGTGTTTGTGGGTGCATGTATATTGTGGAGCCTTCAAATTAGACATGAAATAAATGAACTTCTGATAAACCAATTTCTAAATTTAATAATGTTGCTGTTTAATAATCTAGTGCATGTGTCTTTAATCATTCACGATAATTATATCATCTAATTATTATCCGTTGAATGTAATTAAAGAACAAGTTAATAATGCATATTAGCAAGTTAAAGATATAATATTTAAGGCTGTTTCATGCTATTTAATCAATGTACAACAATATAATAAACAAATTGTCATTTTACAATGTATTATTTTGTCGAATTTACAAAAATGACTAATCTTCATTGCAACTAATTTTTCTGATTAATGACTAAGAAGTTGTTTTCATTTTAATTTTCAATAACTATGACATGTGATAGTGGTAAAACCATTGTGCATAAAACACATCTTACTTTTATAACCGATTTCCCGTTGCTTATAAAAGCACACATTTGCATTGAAACATATTCCATTTATTCCATATTCTGGAAACAAGACACGATTAAAACATAGTTGCGTTCAAAGGTATCTGGATAATAATGATGGTGAAGATATACTCTTTTCCATGGAAACAATACAAGCATACATGAACCATCAGCCTTTTGAAGCCTTTTCGTACCTTTATCGATAATTGAAGCGGCTGAAACAACATAAGTGTTTGTGATAATGTGCAACTGAAATGTCTACTGAGAAATTACAGATTTATCATGTCTTATCGTGATCAATTATCTTTTCTCGTGTAATCAGACGCATGATTATTTCATTCTTAAATAAACCACATGCTTACAAATATTGGATAAAGGTGACACAGTAACATAAAATGACAATCTGTTCAGGTTTTGTAGGCGTTAATGTAGTTTTCATGCAGACATTTTGGAGTCAAATATTGCCATAAAGCTCCTTTTCAGAAATCAAAAATGCAGATAAACGCTTTTTAAATTTAATGGCGTGTCTGCTTAAGATATCATTTAGTTTGACTAAAATACATTGAAAATGTAAATTGTTTGCATATCATTGTTGAAACTATAGGATTTGCTTATATTTTCTAGGTATTAAGCCAGTTAATATAATAAATAAACTGTCATATCTAAGAATAGTCTTCTTGCACGGCGCATTAACGAGTAATCCTAATTACAATTAAATATCCAAAGAAACTGATACAAATACTTTTTATTTTTGCGGAAACGATAATTGGGGATAACTTAAATATCATTGGTCGAGAAACACATTCTTATTTACATAACACCTTAGAAGATGATATTGTTACGCACACAGGGGTAATCACTAGACCGAGCGGTGTCAAAACCCTAGCGCGAATCCCGCTGGAAGTCATATGTTTTCCCCAAATTTCCAAAGACTTCCATACAACTTGAGTTGTAAATTGGAAAGTCAGACGTGTCTAACTTTATTTACTAAATTTTACTCTAATCAATTGGCGACCAGAGATGAAACAACTTGCCCAAAAGTCCATTGACTGCACCTTTGCATGGTTTTTCTTCATTATTATCAGATTTCCGTACCGACTGCCGGTTATGCCATACAAAATTCACTAGTATTCCATTTCAGACTGGGAACTATTTAACTGTGCCGCCCTAGGTCAGTCAATCCAGACATTTTCCGGCGTATCACACTTTTATAACTACGCCTATTTTCCAATATGGACACATAAACGGTATCTACCAAGTCCCAACTTATTGATTCCATTGTATAATTTACTGATTTCCTACCATAAATATTGCCATCTCAAGCACAACACTATTGCACACCACTAGATTTTAATATGGACTATGTTACTAAAGGGACAGTCATTCGCCTTGTACCTAAATTCACTACTTGCAAACCCTAGCATGGTTCAAACTCACTAACACTCGGCTCTGTGACGTTTGCTCCTATTAATTGGATAATTATTTCGGGCTAGGAATATTTCCATGGCGCCGAATCCCAAAAAATCACACAAATAAATCTAAGAATTGTTTACAAACGGGGCGCTGTCAAATGTGCATACTCCAAATTTATTACACTATAAACAAATTTCGCAGACACGGGTACCACCTTTATCACTAATAGACACGGTACGATTAAATTGTAACAGGTTTAAGTCATACCTGATTCAGAAGAAAAAAGCGCATTGCAACATGTTTAGATTAATTTGAAGGGCGTTTTTTTAATAGGTAAGACTTACGGATGAATGCGCTTGCCTTTCCTAAGAAACTATACAGGATGGTCTTAAGATCAAAATTGTATAGATTATAGCACAGCACCTTAATTGATAAATTAATAATTGTAAAACGAAACAAGTACATTAGATAGTGTGCAACTCAAGAGACAACTGAATTTTTAAAACAAATATTCTTTCAGCGTTGTTGATCACCCTTGTGTAATCAGACATTACTCATACATTATGTTAAATAAAAGTGTAACATATATGGCTCCCAGATGGCCATGTATGGACAAATGTCTTAATCTACACAGTTTACTATAGCCTTCATTCAGCTTTGATGGAGATATTTATTAGTCAGAGGTAGGTAGACTAAATTACGTTTGAGTTAACAGATAAACTGTCTTCTAAACTCAATTACGTGGTTGCTTACAAATCTATGGAATACGGTTTGAATAATAAAAGTGGATAATGCTAACTAACAAATATCAGGATGGAAAACATGAAATAATATGTCGAGCTGGTTTTTTTTTAATGTTATAACATGTTACCTCCTGATCATATAAACCATTGACACAAATACAAGAAAATTGTGAAAATGTAAACAATTTTGAGGGCTTATTTTAAGGACAGATGTAACAAGTTTACTAAATCATGAGTCGTGATAGATCTATAATTGTCAGGTGAGCTTGGATCCCTTTCCTCTCATATAGTGATCTTCGGAAGAATCTTTTTTAATTATGTTGCCTATATTCTTTTTAAAAAACCTTATTATTCGAAATCAGCATTTTTCCCCCGCAGCCTTTTTAATGTTATTTTCCAATAAGCCTTTGGTTTTCTACTTTTCATTTACCATATTGTTTATCATCTTAGTAGGCTTGTTAAAAGCCGTGTCATTTCCAGGTCAGATCATAACAAGCAAATTGGCTTCATTGTCATCACTGCTGTCTAGAATGTAGGCCAAGGCGATAGGTCTATAGGTACGCATGCGCATGGGAACTATATCTGAGTTAACACAAATTATGCCTCTGTGTATTGTTAACGTTCCATTGGCAAGGACGCTAATCCATCCCCTGACCTTGTGTTGATCCTTTCTCTTTCTTAGACTGATTATCTCAACGATCACCTATTAATACTAAGAATCTTATAAAACCACACTGACATATATTATAACCCGCACTACTTTAAATACAAACAAAATCTCGCCGCCCAAGTTTCCATTGGAAAAAATACCTGTTGTTTCACTCAAAAGTTGACCTGGACTATTGAGTTATTAGCTGATTTAGTAAACAAAACCCTTTCTTTCTCATTTTAACAGGTCACCAGCCAATTCCACCTTTTGCTTTCTTGTGTTCCGCAATATAACTTGATCATTGGATGATCATCGAGTGCCAAACGTTGACCAACATCTGGACCCTGATATATGTTTTCGTTTAAAATCACACAAAATCTTCTATAAAGGAAGCGAATAAATGTTTTCTTTGAGGTGGACCTTCTAATGTATGTGGATTTACAATGTCCTCCTAATGTATGTATTGCTTGTGTGTGTGTGTGTGTGTGTGTGTGTGTGTGTGTGTGTGCTGTTTCTCGTAACGTATTATAAGTTTTTTGCTGAGAGAGAGAGAGAGAGAGAGAGAGAGAGAGAGAGAGAGATTATTAACAGAAAAAGAAAAATGAAATAGGCCTACATACGGAAATACTGGCCTCAATAAAACACACATGGGAAGATATACTTTCTAACTGGAAAAGGAAAATAGTTACAAAAATAATATCACCACTTTAGCCATGTGAATGGCAGGCATCGCCAGTGTGGCGATCTCATTTTCAACCATCAATATATTTCAGTATCTCATTACACAGCATATAATAAAGGTATTTCTCATTAATTCCATTTGCTATCTTCAATTTATATTTTAATTGAAGATACTGATAAAATATATCTACTCTCATTGATGTCTACGTTTATGTGTTTCATACGTTTGCCTTTATGTTTCAATGAAATATTTCTCGTATTATGCGTACCCTATCAATGTATTTATGTTCGGCGGGATTTTTTAATAAACGCCTTTTATTTATGTAAATATTTACTCTATAACCAAACAATAAACAGTCTGTGACTCGATAAAAAGTTGTTCAAGATCCCGAGATTCACCCTTTTCGAGCTTCATTCTTTGGTATCTGCTTCTTCGGTTATCGTGGTGCTTATGAAATAAGGTGTTTATAGAGGTGCTAGGTGGAAAGGAAGGAATGGTGAATAAACCCGAGGTGGTGCGGTACCTATATAATTACCCACCACCACCACCACCACCACCACCACAGAAAACAACAAACTTTGACATTTTATCTTCTCCTTTGTTACCCATGATATCTATGTGAGATAGGATCCACATAAATTCTACAAATTTTTCATACTTTTCCAACATTTTCAATATGATGTGGGTTTCCGATAAAACGTTTCCTCTGCAGTTTCTGTTGTTTGCTTCCATTGATCTTATTACATTTATGGAAAGGGGCCTCGAGTGGCCGAGTGGTCTAAAGCGCTGTCCGTTACGGATCATTGCCATCTCACCTCTGTCTGCGTGGGTTCGAGTCTAAGATTTAGCTAATATGAGAGAAAGCTTGCCAGTAGCTTCTCGTGGGTCGGTGGTTCTTTCCGGGGGTTTTCCGGGTTCTTCCTCCACCATTAATGCTGGCCGCCGTGTATAGCCTATACGTTGATGAAAATGGCGTTAAACCATAAAAACAAAAACAAAACACTTAGGGAATCTTTAAGTGTGACCTCTATTTTGGTTTTGCTGTAAAATATCCATTCGAGGGCATCCATCAGTGATTACCCACAATTTTACAGAATATATGGCTCAGTCGTCGGGTAGTCTGTTTCCTGATACAATATTCTGTCCTTGTAAAAATATGGCGCCTGTTGTCATATTCTTATCTGTCGACTTAGATCCATCTGTAATTTCCTGCAGTCGGTATATTTATTATCGATTTCTGCTCTTTTTGTTTCTGTAGGATGTTGCGTAAAAGCTGATTATCGGAGTTTTCCATAGCCATTGGCTGGTTGTATATATTTAAACTGTTCTGCTTGAATGTTTTCTATATCCTTTCTTTCATTAGATATTATTGATGATCCCGTGTATTCATTGTATTCACTTTCATAGCTAATGATATCGAATAATGGAAGGTTAGGTACTGTCCTGAACGAGCGTTTCGGTTCATTTCATTTCCAAGGGAGTCCATGGAGATGTAAACTGTTATAATGTGTTTACACCACTCTTTCAAGATTTTCACCTATATTATAGGAGACCATACAAAAACCAGTTAGTTGTCCAACTCATCATTAAACACTTGTCAAGTTTGTTTTTCTTAGGATGATTGATTTGAAATCATGTATTGTTTACGTTCTAACCATTCTGAGGCTAGTGTTCATCTGTCTCTGCACGTTTAGGTTGGATATATATCAGCTGTGGTTCTGGATTGACAAAACACCCTTTTTATGTCCATGGATTAATGTTCCATGTTTTGTAATATTCTATGATCACTTTGTAGGATGTTGCGTTCATTGATCGGTACTAATTCTGCATACACGATAACGATAACTGTGTTTGCGAGAGCATGTCAATGCTGGACTTCGCATTGATGAATTGTTGGCGATTACCAAAATCAGATATACGGTCAATTAATGCAATTAATGCAATTCAATATACGGTCAATGGCTAGCACCATTTCGCTTTTTAAAGAGATAACCAGTTTGTCTTAGTGTTATTGTACTTGTTAGTGGAGTATATTCACCAGGAATTGTCATTGTTTCTCATCGAAATTGTACACCTTTGTAGCATTAACGATTTATATCAAACCGACATTGTTATAGGATTCGTGGTCCGATTTCATAATTGGCTCTTGATTATGCCAGTTGGTAATATGAAACAAAATATAAATTATTCATGGTACGATCATTGTTGTCTCCAAAGAGTCACCAACTGCCAAAGGACATAACTGTCTAACAGTTCCAAAGGCGGCTGGGACTACAGGGATGGTGACTGTCGTTGGCGTGGCTACCAACGTTGCTACAACTCATAGCAAAACAGAACGAGGGATTGGATAGAAAACAACCAATTGAACTACTGTGCAATTTTAATCAACAGTTGTTTATTTTCAAAAGTTACTCTAATGACACAATTTTATAGAAACACAGTTTGATTTTTGATGACATGTTCTCAGCTGTTGGTGAGTTTAATATTTCTTTCATTTCCATTTCAGAACGTCTCAGACCATAAAAATACTAAATCAAACACGAGTACTTCTTTTGGAGCACGTTTGGTGCTGCGATAGTGCGATTGTTTATGTCTCCACCAGAAGTGATCAGACGTCGATGTATTGAAGAATATATTGATTTTTTTTTTAATATCTGCGCATAAATATATAAAGATAAATGTTTTCCGAAGTTATAATGGTTAGGAAAAACCGGAGAAAGAAAGGAATATAGTAGAGTTGTACGCCTGGTCTCCAAAACTTAATTCTCAAGCAAAACATGATTAAAAGGGAAAACTGAGTGAAAGCGATTACATATTTAATGAAAAATCTCTTGTCGTATGTCTCTGATACATACGTTATATGTTTGGATTAACTAAAAAGGCATACACGTTGTAAACTTTCGCGTTAATATTTTGAATCGGAAACTGTTATAATTAGAATGGTATTAATTTGACAACTTAAAATGTTTGTGGTGTTTTGAATATTCATTATCAAATTAAATGAAATTTAAAATACAAGAAATTTTGGTAAAGATGCATCTTTCATTGTGCACATTTATCTGTCTTTTTCGTAACATATAACAGCAAAACGGAATAATGTTCTGAATTAAATTTGTCAAATTATCGCAAAATAACTAATTATGCAGTTTTCAACCATTTTATCTGTATAAATTTTTTTGTAACAAATACGTTCAAATACGAGAATATCTCATGTTTTGCTTGAGAATTAAGTTTTGGAGACCAAGCGTACAGCTCTACTATATTCCTTTCTTTCTCCGGTTTTTCCTAAGCACTATAATTTTGGAAAACATTTATCTTGTTCACAAAATGTTCCTAATTTTATTATAAAACATATTATATAAGAATGGTCAAAATATATGTTACAAATAAATACTTGTCAGTTGTATTTTAAAATTGGGCCGAATTGTCTTTGGTTGGGCCGAATTGTCTAATTTTCAGTCCAAGTTGGGCCGAATTGTCTTTGGTCCTAATTGTCCATAAGTTAATTACTCTATATTTATACGCCTTAAAATGAGTCACGTGATCAATTTCCTTTGTTTAGCTGACCCAATGGGTCTAACTTCCTTTGTCCACTATGCCTAACCAGACCCGTTCACCCCTCATCACAAATATCCATGCGCTTATGCAAATAGTTTTAAGTACGAACATGGTGGTGTAAACTACACTAACATATAAAATGATTCTGTAAATCTTCCTCCATAAGAACGACTGCATTCGATATAGGATATGATAAACCGTCCGGACATGATTATGTTTGAAGCCCACTATATTCTTTCCGGCTGAATACATGCTTAAGTTGCACTGGGTGATGCTAGATGATATATTAAACATTAGTCAGCACAAACTTTACCTATTCTTTCTGAGAACACCATGAATTGAAAAGTTTGTTTAACTGGAGAGCTTAGTACATATGTACCCTTCGCACCCGAAACAAACATTTGCTTATTAGCTGGATGATCGAAGACTTCCGGTGGAATGTAATTCGCAGGTAGAAAACGTTAAGTGTAAATTAGGCCTTGTCGAGACGGGCTAGTTACCCAAGGGTCTCAAACCAGCTGATTTGGTCAATCTCGTTGTACACATAAAAGTTGGCTTATTAGTCGCCTTAATGAATATTGACGGATAGTAAATTATGTGTAAATATTCACCTGTAAATCAATGTGGCAGCTGGTTTCCAATCAGTTCACATATAATCATATCACAAGCAGGGCAACGGCACTCAACGACAGCCATATGCAGAGTGAAGAAAAGGAAACACATTCCCATTTATGTTAGGGCTTCTGCTTAAAGTATCTGCAAGGTGTCGTGGCTAAAGAATATCCACCTAGGCGCCCAAAATATGCCAGTGTATATTCAGAAATTGTAACGATGAAGATTAACACTAACGACTGTATACTCTATTACATTTGTCATGAGGAATATATATATATATATATTAGTTAAGACTGACTGGCTGTCCGGCCGTAAAAATATGACATGAAGCATGTGCGGTTCCGTTCGATAATTATAACCCTGCATGACATGGTAACATTGGATTTGTACCTACATGTAGAGTACGGACGTTACGTTGTCCGGTTGTATAATCGATCTTTCAAAAATATGCTATCAGCTTGAGAGAAAGTGTTAGTTGTTAGATATTAGATAGGCGGTGTTAATATACAAACTGTCCTTCCTTACTTCGATAACTATTTTTGCCAGCTTAATGTGGCAGCTCTGGGTAATCTGGTAGTATATACGCCTGACAAATTATTCTGAGGAGTGAAATTACTGTCATCTTGGACACAGTTTGTTTCCTAATTAGATACATGTAATTTAAGAAGTTGATAATATAGATCTGTTTAGTAATTGTCTCATGTACAACGCAGTTCTACTGTTTCTGCAAGTGTTGGAATAAATTTACTCCCCGGCTTCTGAACGGTTACTTTTGAATGATGCAATTCAATTTATTTTGGACAAAGAGAAAGAAACATATATTTAAGAAAAATCAATAGTTCCGTGTTACAGTATGCACGAATAAAATATCTAAAAATTAATGTACTTCATCTTCCCGGAGTTATTAAGGATGTTTTTTTTAGTAATTTATAGTTCTGACTTAGCTGTAACAAATTTTCAGTCATATTGTTACGATGTGTGCAGTGTAGCAAGTTTATAGTGAAGTCCAGCATTTGGGAATCATGATTTAGACATGTAGCATGATGTCCCACCCAGTCATATTATCCTGACACCAGGCAGACCAGTCCTAACACTAACCTCATAATGCTGTGTGACATGTGAGGCAGCAGCTGTTAGCGTCATTTATGTAAGACTTTTATATTAATCGGCCGGGGATTGAACTCACGGCCTGCCGCATCTTAAGCGGGTGCTCTGCCACTAGGCCACCGGAGCGGTGCTGTAAGTATTTGTAATAATTTTGCGTCCTCACTTAAGAACTCAGTGGTTTACATTGATCAGAGATAGATCTTTGCGCCTTTTCTTACTTGTCTGGACAGGATTCGAAACAGCATCCCTCCGCTTCTGTGTGGTATTTTTATGAACCTATTTCAAATAATGTGAGTACATTCTGTCTTTGAGAGAAGCAAACCAATTTTATCACAGAACCTGCCATGATAATTACCGTTACACGTGCCATTTTGAAGAGGTCAATTGAAATAGTTAATGATCCTATGGAAAATGAAGATGTTATTTTTCTAAAAGTAGAAATAGAAAAACGCATCTTGTTAACTGCAGCATCTACAGTGAGTAAATTTGTGACGAAGCATCAGTTGCGTTGCTTTTTTAGCAAAACAATTTTGTATATTGAAGTCTTATTGACTGTATTGACTATTGAAGTCCGCTTGATGACAAATTTGAGCCAATCAGAAATTTCTTTAATATTGTTTTCATTTATATGGAAGGATGGTTCTTTGCTTTAGACAGCAATCTTGCTACTGTCATTATTTGCGCCAACGTTTTCATATTGACAGATGTAATAGGACCAGGAGTTGACCCAAGTTTTGCAAATAATTGTTAAAACCATATCGGCTTCATTTTATTCTCAAACTGAATGCATATAAATCTTACATTTTGCAATTAATTTGTAAATTAAAATCTTGTATAAATCAAATTTATCAAATGTTATTTTCTAATTTGATGACGACAAACTAGATTAGACTATGTTCCAGGTGGATTTGTCTATGAAGATGAAAAGTCTCGTAACATCAGGTCAAAGAACGTGGGTTAAACTGTACGATCAATAACGACTTATTGAAGGATAGTATTTCAAAGGATAAGAAACCATCTATGACAATACAAGTGGTAAATAATCGTCGACGACAAAAGGGACGATAAAGTCAGCACATATTGTGCAGAGATGATGACAATAATTTGCATAACCATCGGCACACCTAGTTAAAATTACAGAATCTATCTATCTATCTATCTATCTATCTATCTATCTATGTCTCTCTGTCCGTCCGTCCCTCCGTTCGTCCATCCATCCATCCATCCATCCAATCATCCATTTATATCCGTCTGTTTGTCTGTTTATATCTCTCTCTCTTTTTATATATATATATATATATATATATATATATATATATATATATATATATATATATATATATATATATATATATATATATATATGTGTGTGTGTGTGTGTGTGTGTGTGCCATGAATTAAGTCAATGAATAATATATAGTGATAGCAATGGTTGCGAAAATTGCTAATTTTTCTTTCAAACATTACTTATGAATTAAGCCTGGAGAGACGAGCTTCGCTAATTATTTCTATATATATATATATATATATATATATATATATATATATATATATATATATATATATATATATATATATATATATATATATATATATATATAAATATATATATATATATCTTTATGTGTGTGACCTTTAGGCAGTGGATAGAGTTCAAAGGATCATGTCGTCGACTGTATACTCTTAGCTTGAACCTGTTTCATGCCTATATGGTTCGAATCAATCAAAGGGTTGCGGTAATACAAGCAAATGAAACTCTTAACCAAAACATAACAGAACTTAAGGAAATTTATTTCCCACTACCGTGGCTAGAGAATGTAAACAATATATATTTCAAAGCCTTACAGACGGCATATACGCTGGTCACTTTCGTCTCTAATGAGTGTGGTGCACTACTAGAACGTTTGAATACAATATATACCATATAAGTCAATTTCACTATTATTAGTGTAAAGGACTCGTGGACTAAAGTGGGGCACGTAATGGGTCGTCGCCCTACTATTAGGCTCACTGTCAATGTTGACTTTGTTTGCCTTAGGTTGGGGCGACGTGCTTCCAGAATTATATTTAATTATTACAGACCACCCACCCTGGATAGTCTTTGTTATAAATTGAATATGTGATAGATAAATGCAAATCTTCAAGCCTCTAGTCAGCGATGTCGAGAGTTAAATTACTGAATATTTAAAAGGTGAAATTCCAATAAATAATTTAATACTATTCAATATCATTTCTCAATTGAAATTCAATATTCAAAACCCTGGCACTCGTCTTTCACTCGAGCAAGTGACGACCTTTTTCATTATCTGACTTAGTGTGATAGATGTTCCTCCTGTCATGTGTTTCTATTCATCTGTATTATTTCTTTCCTTTAACTGGTACTCCAGTACCCCTTCAGTCCATCAACTACGTCCGTCAGCCTTCCACTTCCTCCACTTCCGTTTCCAATTCTGCCTTCAAACATCTGCCTCAGTTCTCTCCTTGTCCTGTCTCCAAGAGACTCGGGACCAACTGTACTAGAGTAAATCCCTTCTCTGTCTCCAACAGAGCATCCGGTCCCTAAAAGCTTTCTGTATGAACACACAATGGCATTAGCATATTCCTCAAGATATCTAGTCTCACACTAAATAACACCTTATCATCCGATAAGACATTACCTTCTTTTGTCACGCAGTCGTGTACATCGAAATACCCATACCTTCTGATATGGTATACACGGTATCAACTGATTATCATGCAGATATCAACATATTTCATCGCATGTGTATATATAGATTTTCAGTCTCATTATACAGAACAAAATCACATAATCAGACACATTTCTGTACATTAAACTTCAAAAAAGAGGACCCAGGTATCCACATAACCATGCGCTGATACATACTTATACATTATACACCAAAAAGTATACACAAATAGTCAAATATTCATGCGCTGATATCCTTACAAATTATACTCCTACAAAGTCTACACAAACATTCAAATATACATATTAACTAATGTTGCACACTGCAACCATTATAAAATGTTATTCAGTATCTGCAAATCTAGAATGTCACAAGAATAAATGCACGAGGTTACTGCGAATTAACCAAATAGCGAATTACAATATTAATTATTTACATAAACATTCCTCATATCTCAAAATATACATGTGAATCAAACACTACAAATGAATCAAACACTACAATTGAATCAAACACTACAAATGATTCAAACCATACGAATGGTAATTCTACGTACTAACGATTCTAGTAATGAAGTATAATACTGCACATAATTAAAATATAATTACCCTTGCCGTAATATATTGCAACACTCGAGCAAATAAGTCAATGACATGTACGAAGCTCCTTTTGAATTTCCAGAATAACAAAATGTCCCGCCAATGTCGAATGCCATCTCACCTCTGTCTGCGTTGGTTCGAGTCTAAGATTCGGCTAATGTAGTTATGTGAGAAAGCTTGCCAGTAGCTTCTCGTGGGTCGGTGGTTCATTCCTGGTTCATTAGTACTTTAAAGACTTGACTATTGTAACCCGGGGTATTCCTCCACCAATAATACTGGCCGCCATATATAGTCTATCGTGTGCTGAAAAATGGCGTTAAACTCTACAACAACAGCAACATAATTAGCATACATTGCCAACTCCCAGGCAGTCTGTCAAGGGTGAATTTACGATCCCCCATTGATGTTCCTTTGAACTCAACAGAGGCAATTCATGTCACTTACCTGTGAATAGCACGCAGCCAAATAAGGCGCCAGTAACAAGTTTCGATTGCCATGTTATACATAACTGGCTTTCCACACGTCCTTTGATGTTGACTTACACTATCGTAACATAAGCCGACAGGCTAGGCTGTGTACACATTGCTTTGAAGCCTCATTCTTCGCAAAGCTGACACTTGTAACATTTATGAAACGGTATAATTAGCATCAGGGTCTAGCATATACGCGCTGCAATCTGGCTATTGTTCCTTACTTACAACATGACAATTAGACAGTGGATAGAGGGTATCTATACAAAACTGCGCAGGCAATAGAGAGATACATATAAATCACAGATACATATGATGAAAGCATTATACAGACCTTGGAAAGTTGTCTTGTAACTAACAAATATAATTATAATTATTTATGATGTCTAGGGGAACATTACTGCCATAGAATTGTGTGCAAAAATGTATATGTACAAAGTTTCAATTGCATTGTATTATGGGTCATGTTGCCACCTACATACTTTCACCTTGTGTACGTTTTGGTTCCGTCAGTCGATAACGTTATAAATGTACTTCATGACACGTCTAAATAACTGGCATGATAAACTGACCTCAAGCTTGTCGTCCCTGGGTGCAGTATACATTGTTGGAATTGCCCGTCTAGTATTCATATTGCATTGATAGGATGCTGATTCGTGTACGATAGTTATCTCTCAGTGTTTGAGACATGACATTTATGTTACCATTTTCCTTCGGTCATCTGGGATAGATACATGGATTTATAGTATTTCGTTCCGTTAAATGAATCGGATTTTATTCCTACTATTTTTTAGGTTAGACAAATTTAACATGGCTCAATGTTAAGATATTTCAATCTCAATAGTGTCTTTTTCAATAATCTTGCAGCATATATATGTGAATTGACCAACTCGGCAGAATAATGACCATTGCATAGAGTAAGTGACGATAAGGATTTTAGCATCTTAATCCATTATAATTATTTAAGCACGTACCTAGTTATAAAAAAATAAGTCATTCGTTCTTAATGTAAAACAGCCTAATGTTTAAGTCGGTCTTTTCTTCAGTACGAATAAATAACTTGCAAAACGATATTTTTGTATCAAAACTTGATCTAGGTTTCTTGCCTATATATTACACTGTTTAGATGTCTGTATTTTCAGTTGACATCTTGTAAACTTTCTTATTCCATTAATATTTGGAGGTAGAATCAGTTGCATTCGCTACGTGCCATGTGAGATAGGACTCAGGAATACGTGATCTGAAGTCGCAAAGTATCAACGACCTGCTCCGGCCTTCTTTGGGCGGAAGTGAGATCTCGATGGGGTTCTTTGACATATTAATGCCATTAAAAGGTATATTCCGTTTATTTTTGTCGTACAGTGAAAATGGGCAGATTCAGGTCCGTTACATAAAGGTCGCGGTTTCATAACGTTGTCTATATGAAAAGTACAGTTCATATTACTCAGGCAAAGATAATAATTTCATGTATATTACGTTACTGTCCCAATGCCGAGGTGTTTCATAGATTTAGCCATTTTTCCAATGTATCAAAATTTTGAAAATTAAGAAAATTATTTTTTACAAGACGCTGTCTGACATTAACCGTTCTTTTGAAATATTCAGGGTGTTAGGTTTAAACTATTCAGCTTAGAATTAAGAAAAGCCATATCTTATTTCAGTCGCCGAAGATTTCGCTAATGGCTAATTTAATAACAACGTGGTGGACAAATCATTTGAGAGGGAATGAAGATCTTAAAAGGAAAGATTGAGTTTAGAGAAACATAAAACTCCGGTTAATGCATATTTATGCATGCATGCATGCATGCATGCATGCATGCATGCATGCATGTATGTATGTATGTATGTATGTATGTATGTATGTATGTATGTATGTATGTATGTATGTATGTATGTATGTATGTATGTATGTATATGTGCGTGTGTATTAATCTGTAGCAAAATTATATGCACACACACACACACACACACACACACGTCTTTGGTCCTCCAGACCTTGCTTCCATAGCTTGCATTCTTGAAGTAAAGAATGAATATATAACATTAATACCCCCGCGTGTGAGTCTTGCCTAAAGTTGGAGACTTTGAGCAAAACGACAACCAAGTATCATCTAAGACGTACGAAAATTGCAAAGTTTATCCTTGCCTCTGTACTCCGATCCAAGATTGAAGATCATGTTTTCAAAAACCAAAATGTTGACTCATGGCTTCGTTGCAGCCCTAAAAGAGTCATCAAAGTCCTTCAATTTTAACACTTCAAGAGTTTTCAAAATAGTGGTCACCCAAGATGGTTAGATGTGGAATGTTAGGTCTTTTAAATCTAACTTGGCCCAGAAAAATCATTTGAGAACATATTTGACACAGTTTTGAAGCCACATGACGTAATATGTCAATTGAAGCTCCAACCCGGCTATGTACCAACAGAAAACATGGTATTTCGTATGCAGATTTTGTAGGATGATGTGCTTTGCGATGATTTGATTTCACTTTAGACTTAAGTCTGCATGAATTCTCTTGATTTTATATTCTGTATTATTAGCACGAATGTTGTCCTTCGCGTTTCCAATGCGTGATAGAGTTTTTCTTCACGTTGTGTCGTCTATCATATACTGTGGCGTAATCATCCGTCGTGCCATAATTCTTGACTGACAAAATCAGCAATCAATATGCCGTGATAAGCAAAGTTGCCAATTAGATATAAAAATGTGAAGACCACACATTTCTTGAGGGCGATTAAAAGATTTAGTCTTGAATGTCTCAGCAGGGTCCTGCCAAAGGACTCAAGCTATAAGAAACATATAAGTGCTTGGGTGGGAAGACAACACAAACAATACAACCTTTAGTTGCAGTCTCAATGAAGAAGACTGGGACAAGGAGGGCAGATGCAGAACAGCAGAGAGCAATCGATACAAACATAGACCCAAACGTCACATGGACTGCGCAACTTGAAACCAAGAGATTAAATACAAATCCTCCAGTATCAACTCTATGATCAGCTCCATCATTGTAGCTGAGAAAGGATCTAACCATGTAAACAGCGAAATTATCAACAAAGAAGCCCACTTATATGGGGATGAGACAATAGGACCAAACGTAGAAATAAATAACTAAAATGGTAATGAGATATCAGCGGCACGAAAGAGATTACAATATATAGTTAAAACACAATTGACAGCAGGAAATATCCCTATTTAGATATCGGGGCGGAATTTGACGTTTAGAAAGTTCTGTGTTAGCTGGGAATAAATTAAGAATTCAGCACTGCTGGCGTTAAGATCATAACTCCAAGAAGTAAAATAAATGTATGACGAATACGTCCGTCAGTCGTGCAGTGTTTCAAACTGAGAAGTGTGCAATGCAACTGGGTCAATAAGTTGCACACAACTATAATTCAGGATCAATCAGTCAGTTGTCAGTTAATCGTTGATCCTGTCAAAATAAAAATGAAAAAAATAATATAATCGCCCAAAATTGTTACAGAGGAAAGTTTGTATGGAGAAAGTGGAGTACGTCAAAGACAAAATAAAATGGGATCTTACCTTAACCAATGTCATTATTTTATAATGAAATCAAAGTTTGAACTTTCTGGCCATAATTATACACCTATGAATTATTTAATCTGTTTATAAATTTAAAATTAATTTCGTTGATATCATTTTGTATTTTTATATTATCATTCACCATTTGGATATTGATAAACATAATTTGAAGCCGTAACATCTCATGTTGTGTCATCCATTAGTTCGTTATTCATTAGCCAACGCAATCAGCAGCAGAGAGGGTGAATCGGACTTCTCTAATTGGGTTAGATTTTAAGCAAAATATTTTAAGCCTCCTTTTGCCAAATAAAGCCTTAACGATTTTAGAGCTCTATTTGTCAAATTAGGGGTTTCTCAAAACCCCAACGAAATGTAAGAAGAGGATAAATCGGATAAACCATTACAGGCGACTTTTTTGGTAATCCAAAGCTTTCTTTGCTTAATAGAAGCGTCCACGCGGGTAAACAAAATCGACGCCGACATCTTCGATGTTGTCGTTGTCACCACCCCGTTGCTGCTATGAAGTTAACCGAATTAGCTATAGATACGGTCTAATCCGACGCGATATCGTGTTCGAGGATCGTGTATACTTATCGTTACAAATCCATGTGGGGTAGCTCTTGCGCCGCTAAAGAAATTTTGAAATCGATTATAATCCATATCAGGACACCACGTTTGCCAAATATTTCGTAACGTATGAGTATCAACTCCGTTGAATACGCACAATAGATTACAGTTATCTCTGATTACTTTAGGTATTTGTGTATAACGTTGGGTTACATATATCACGTCGGAGTTTTTATGTCTACCTCGGGAAAATATTCTAGCTGGATTCTTTTGTTGGTCCAACATTACATCGTCGTACACGATAAGATTATTAACGCATACATCCAAGTCTTCCACGGATGGCGCTTCGTCAATATCTGTGATAAATTCAATTACGCTTCCACCGTAATCTTCTGAAGCGGTTTGGTCGTAATCTTTTAATACTTGATAGCAATGTTGATCATCTACACTCGGAGCAATCAAATATAACTTACCCCAAGTTAGATACTTCATTATCACATTATCATTGTAAGCAACAATTGAGTTTTGCCACTTCCGGAAGGTCCGATGATAATCATTCTGATTGAGTCTGGTAGCATCGGATGATGTTTGACCGGTTGTTTTTTCTTTAGCGCTGAGAAATCAATCACTTCCATTAGATATAACATAAATATATTATGGATCTATGTGTGAAATGTAAGGCGCTTACTAATACAAATAATCAAGCTGTAATTACTATGAAAAATAATCGAAGTGTACTTTCTGGGAATTGTGTACAATGCGGTACAAAAAAATTTAGATTTCAAAAAAAAAAACTCGGAGGTGATATCGCCACTAAGTTAGCTAAACTCCCAGGGTTACCATGGAGGAAGTATCCAGGTGAAAAACACCTTCCAGGGTATAGTTATTGTGGACCGGGAACTCGATTAGATATCAGACTTGATAGTCATGATAATCCTAATCCGGGAGAAAATCCGATAAATGCTATCGATGAAGCATGTCGTGTATATGATATAGCTTACCGGAGCAGTGATTTACAACAGCGTCATCTCGCAGATGTGAAATTAATTCATGCGTTGAATTCTATCACTGGAAACACTAGTGTTTCATTCAAAGAAAAATTGGCTTCATGGTTGATAAAATCTGCCATGAAAGGTAAATTGATGTTAGGTGCGGATAATTAATAACAACATGGAATCTATTTATTATTCTCCGAGAGGATACTGGAGAGGTAAGGCAGCAATCAGTAAACTCGCTAGCGCTGCAAAAGTAAAAAATACTACAGCGGCGGATTGGTTATCCAAACAGGCAATATGGCAAATTTATCTACCGCGGCCTAAACAAATTAACTACTCACATTTTGAATATACAGTTCCTAATGAAGATCATCAAGCTGATATATTACTTTTGCCGCATGATAAAGGTTACAAATATGCGTTAACCATAGTTGATATTGCGAGTCGATACAAACAAGCAGAGCCGCTAAGGACAAAATCATCAACTGAAGTGGCTTCTGCATTTGAAAGGATTTATCGAAGGGGTCCTCTGCATTGGCCAAATCTATTACAAGTTGATCCTGGCAGGGAATTTCAGGGTGTAGTGTTATCAACAATGAAACATCATAATGTCACCATACGACGAGGACATACTGCACTACATCGCGATCAGGCAATTGTTGAACGATTTAATCGGACACTTGCTGAGCGGTTATTTGGATATCAATACGCGAAAGAATTCATCCAGGATAAACGATCCCGTGAATGGGTTAAGAGATTACCAGGTGTAGTTACCGCGCTGAATAATGAGATTACTAGAACAATCAACATGAAACCTAACAACGCTATTAAAAAGAAGTATATACCCGTACAACCACAAAAAGATTTCAAAGAACAAATTCTTGGTAATGTCACTGTAAGGTACTTATACGAACCAGGAGAGCTTGAAGGTGGTAAAAAAGAGCTACTGATCCTATTTGGAGTGTCACCGTACATAAAATATCTAGTATAACACGATCTACGGGTAGACCAGCAATCTATAAACTGGATTTAACCGCTCCTCAGCGAGGATTTACTCGACAACAACTACAGGTAATTCCCGAGGATACTCAATTACCACCGCGTGGTCTTAACTAGCACCTCTTCGTCTGTTGCACTCAAGACAAGTCAGCATAACGTTATCTCTGATATGACCAATGCTGCTATTCTTTCTGTCTACGGTAAATTGGTAAGAATCTTTATCCGACCAACTCCAACGCATTATACAATTGCAACTCGCGCAGTGATTATTCTGTTGTTGTTTCAGCGTAATTATTAATTCAGCATCAATGTCAAATTCTCTATTATTTTTTTTATCCTGCTGTTTATAACCAGAGAGTTTTTTCTGATTATATCCTTGATGTTGTCAGCGCTGATTGTAGTGTCATTATCATCTTCTGACTCTGTCAGGACAACTCTTCGTAATTGATTTATTCTCCGTACTCGAGACACTGCAAGATAAACTAAATTCGACCACTCAATGCGATTATCTACTATCCAAACAATTGTGTCTGTGATAGTTAATCCCTGTGAAGAGTGTATTGTCGCTGCGTAACCTAACGTCCATGGGGATTTATCAGCACGCAATGCATCTTCGACGACGCTGATATCAACCAGCACAATATAATTTAACACTAAATTCTGCTTTTCACGTTGTCCAGGAATGTCAACGAAAATATTTTGTCTTCGTGTATCCTCGGGTCTATAATAGAGTCGTACTGGAAGTGTTGCAAATTTACATTTATGCAATTCAAATAATTTCATCTGAAGTGTGTCTCTGACTATTTTTCTACTTGCTACTATCAAATCGTTTGGTCTCCACACCTCCCAAAAATCATTCATGGGAGTTTCTGAAATTATTTCACGAGCTATTTCACATTGGATTCTATCCGGTTGTAATCTGATTAATTGTTTAAACTCGCATAATTGTTCATCTAGTGATCTATGGTCGGTATTAATCTCTTCGTAATAGTCTACGTGTGATTTTAACCAATCATGTGGGGATAAACCAACAAATGGTGGTGGTTGACCATGATCGCCGCACATAATAATTTTTGTTGTTTTCGTTGATAACCATTCAAGGAATATTTGTAATATTTTCAACGATACCGTGCATATTTCATCCCATATAATGACATCAGGGATAAATTTGTCACCCATTCGATCAGGAGTCCATTCGTCACCTTTCCATCGAAAGAAACTGTGATAAGTACAAGCATTTACCTCACGCTGTATCATCTCTCTTGCAAGTCTATGAGTTGGCGTTAACACAATCATGTTTAATTTATCTTTAAATAAATCAATCACACGACTTGTCTTTCCTGATCCACCACAGCCGTTCAAATAAATGGTTTTATATCTACATACAGGATCAGACATCGGTGGTGCATTATAAAATTCTGTTAATTGGTTGCTTTTCAAATATTTATCGTCCATCGTAACATCAGCAGATTTACAATATTCGTGTAGCGTCTGCTTTTTAAATCTCCAACATCCCCACGCTTCCTCCGGGGATGTGAATTCAGCCACTGCTGATTTGTATTTGTTGAATATACATCGAATCAGTGGCTACTCTAACCGCGGTATTAGGAAATCTATTTATCATCGAAAATAGATTAATAGCAGAATAATTAAGCATAGATGATCTTAAGTGTGTATATTGGGAACTATATCCATCACAGTATGTAACAATTGTACCCAACTTGGTTCCATTGGATAGAAAAGCATCTTTACGAGTTACAAGTTTTCCATGTTTCGTTAAATCTTCTATGATAAAATCGTATTCAGCGTTGTCAATGATCAACCGTGAAGAATATTTTGCATTGTCATATCTTCCACCTTGAGTAAATTTACCGATTATTCTTCGTCCAAAATCTTTTGCTAGTCCATTTTCAATTTCAAATAACTGCCTAGACCAATCCATGATTTGTTGTTCATTGAAAACCTCCGTTTTTCCATTCGAAGAATTTCCATCAGGAAATTGTTTTCGTTGTTCGCTAATTATACTATCTAGATCGGGTTGTGGTAGCCAAACGTCTTTTTGAGCTCGATAACACACAATTGCTTCGGAAATAATCAACGATATCAGCATACCACAATCAATCATGTATCTCAATAACACAATTGGCATCCAGTGCTTTTCAGACATATGTCTACCAATCCAAACATAATTACATGGATGTAATCCTGTAGCTAATTCAAATGATACCACACGAGCGAATCCAGTTAAATCAAAATCAGGCAATGGACCATTAACCGAAACACGAGTCATTTCATGTGTGGGGTGTCCAAATCGTTTAAAATATTTAGCACATTCTCCATATCCTAGAAAACTCCCTGGATAACACGCGGATATATCAATTGAAATCATACTCTCGCGGTGGTATTTTGTATTCCACAGTCCTCCATGGCCGAATTTAAGACAGCTTGATTTAACATCCAATAAATAATCACTTCGTGTTGGACGCCATGAGTTCTTTCCTCGTGCAAAATGAGCTACCACTGATTGAATCGTAAAACTATCCGTGAGTAGTTTTTCATGGCAATTATTCGAGTTTTCACATGAGTATTTTACAGCGGTATTTTTCATCCTCGAGTGTAACGCTTCAGTGATATATAATTCTCCATTCGGTCATACAAATTGATCAAATCCTGATTCGAAATCTTCAGCGCTGCGAAGTAGCCACACTGACACAGGATCATCTTTACACAACGCATGAATTGCATCAAATAACTTCTCTTCGTGGAACACATCCTTACAAAACTCCTCAGGGATATATCTTACGGTTCTATCTCGTGGAAATACATTTACTGCAGGTGTCTACGCGTGTTCGTTATGATCAATAATTTCAATTGGAGCTCCTTTTGATTTATATTTAGATTCGTGTAATATTTCTCCGGTTATTGTCGCTACCGATATTGGAAATCTTAATGACGTTTCTAATTTGGTTATATCTTGAATTGTTGCCCCATGCTCCTTCACTGTCAATCCCCATTCGGTTACTTTTTTACGTCGTTGTTCAGTTAATTTATTTCCCCGGGATGCATTCGTGAAGTGTTCCATTACTCGTTCTGCTACACAATTGAGTGGCAAAGCCACTGACGGCGTTTTCATAGGTGCTAGGTTTTCAATGCTTGGCTTATCATTTAGCGGATATATTCCATAAACAACTGCTGTTACAGGATAAGATCTCTCGTAGTATGGTTTGTCAATTCCAGTTAGAATTCCTGGTCTGGAATCTCGACTAGCAATGACAGTTTTTTTATCTTTGAGAATTGGTTCAAATTTATCTCTGATAATCCATTTTCCATCATCTGCGATAATGAATTTCATTCTAAAAAAATACCTTTTTTTCCCAAGATGTGAAATTATCTCAGCTGCTCTTTTGTCGTTCATGGCAGCATCGATTATGGGTACATTGACATGATCATGTATAATTCGAAATGTCGACCACGTATGAGATGCTCCATTGCGCTTAAATTCATTAAAACAGTCGCTGATTTTACTCAACACGGTTCTGTCGTCTATTAGACTTTTTGGTATATCAGAGATTCTATCGAGATTAAATCTAGCATTTTTCCAAGGCGTTATTTTCGATAATCTCTCGAATTCCTTCATATTATAATTAAAACAAGTATTTAAATAGAGAGTTTTTTTATATAATGAATCATTGCAAATGGCTCATGATTGGATCAGTAACCCCGTGAAACAAATCATGCAGAAATGAGTTCTGTGAGTATCATATGCAAAGTTTTCGTCGGGGAAGCCTTGGTCCGCTACCCTTCATACAATGTGGGGTAGGGTTTAGAGGAATATCACAGTTATGTCTCGGTTGTGATGGTAAACGATATAGAGAGTTGAAGCGCTATTACGATAAGAGAATCAAAGATTCCATCAATGAATCTGACAGCGTCAACGACAAGATCATAAGAACTCCACAGGATTACGTTCAGAGATTTTCAAATAATATATCTCAACCAAATAATGAATTAGACAAAAAAAGTGCTATGTATATAAATGAACCAAGAATTTCAACCGCATCCCGTGATCGTAAACTATGAAGCGTCTCGTGACGGTATTGTCAGACATCGCAGACTGAAGAAGCCAATTGGTGTTGTGAATAATTTTGGATATTTGAGTTTTACTGCTGGAAGAAAAAGATATCTCAATCACCGATTCGTCTTCGAGGTGTTTAATGGATTGATCAAGGATGGTTTTGTTATTGATCATATTGACTCTGTTCCTAAGAACAATTCTTTATCGAATCTACAAGCTATCTCTCAGAGTGAAAACACCAAAAGAGGTGGGACTGGGAAACACTCGAAAAATGCTAGACCTGTAAAATCATTTAATACGGCAACTAACGAGGAGACAGTATTTCAGTCAATAGCCGCAGCTGGTAGATATTTCGGTATTTGTAGATCATCAGTACGATTCGTTGCAGAAGGAATTTATCTATCTTCTTTTTCAAAGCGTTTTAAAAACAGCATTAGGTTTACTTATGTCTAACAGTAGCATTAAGGGGAATAACTCCTTTAAGTATATTACGGCCTAACACAGTTACGGATCTTAAACACTGTCATCTAATTTCTGATTGGTTGGTTTCGCTATCATGAATCTTAACAGGATATAATCAATTTTCTCTTTTTGTAGAAAACTAATACAACTGTTTTGTAAACACTTCGTATTTGATTCGTTTTTTTAGTGTCTTTTTCAATTATTCTGTCTTACTTCAACGTTGTCAATGATCACTATTAAACACAACAAAGAATAAAATCACCACACCGCTATGTGCTGTTTTCATGTATAAACAGCTTATATACCATACTATACCCCTATACTATTGGGGGTTTTCGCGTTCGAAAATCATACATGTGATCATTACAACCTATACACTTCCCCGGTGTATGGGTACTCTTTTGGTATTCATACAACCTAGGATTTTGTCTAGGTTGTAATGATCACGTATGAATGTAGACCCGCCCCCGTCATTGTATATATCCATCCATTATCATTCATTGTAAATACAATTCGCCATTATCATTCATCCATTATCATTGTCATTGAATTGTACAAATCACGCCATTGACGTCATTCATTGTATATAAATCCATTCAAATTCAGTCTAATGTATATATGTAAATATGTATATATGTATATATGTAATTGTGATGTCATTCCCTAAGCGTACATTCTTAGATTTCTAACCCGTTGTTTGACGAGTTAGTTTATCTTCATAGGAGAATATGTTTAGTGGTATACATGTATTGTGACGTCTATTCCCTAAGCGTACCTTCTTAGATTTCTAACCCGTTGTTTGGCGAGTTAGAAATCTTCATAGGAGATTATGTTTAGTGGTACCTGTATTGTTATAACCTCTATGCGTCTCCGATATGAAGATACCTGAGGCGCATATGGGGATCATCATATATAATCGCATATAATCACATAATAATCCCTATGCGTGAGTAAAATGATACAACAATTTACCACGAACGGGTCCATAACGCATAAATATCTCTGGACGTGTTAAGTTGACCAACATCTTATCACGTCCAGAGTTCATTTTTGACGTTTTCAATTAAAAGTATATAATTATATATAAAAAATATATTTTTCAAAAATGAATCATGAAAATATTAATAAGATTATATCTGAAATAACAAAATTGAAAAATATTGGGATTAAACTATCAGAAAGGTTAGATTGTGATCAGATTCTTTCCGAGTATGAAAATATACAAGAAAATATGCGACAAAACCGGTATATATTGCCTAAATCCAACAGGCGATTTATGATTCGTTCAAAGAAAATGACGTAGATAAGTTTGTCCCGTTATTTACTATTGTGGAAAAAATTAGAAAGGAGTTAGGTCTTCAATATGAGATCAAGCGTGAAATTAATTCAAAAATTCGAAATATTAAAAAGATTATTTACGCATCTGAAAATACCCCAATTGTTACCTCAGATGAGTTATAAATAACGCCGCATAAGGTAATGTATGACATGTATAATACTACCTGTTTGAAGCGCGATTACTCAACTAGAACAAATTTGTAAAGACAGGTATACGCGACTAGGAAGTAAAATTGTATGACATGTGTGTATAATATACCTGTTGGTAGATTAACAACACGGAAGTATAATAGTTTATGCAGTGGATGGGGTAGTTTTTAGTGATCTCTTTTTTTTAGCTCTATAATCGTAAATGAAAAATCTTTTCAAGATTTTGATCGTAAACGATTTCAACAAAGATTTCCATATAAAATCTTAGAAAATCTGTAAGATTTTTCTAAGATTTTCCACACACAGATATGAATGAGCGTATTGCATTATTTGATCACGGGTTAATCTCAATACGGTTATAACGTTTTGTTGAAGCTGTAACAGTTGATAATCCGTCAATAAAAACTTCTCCGTGCCTAGGTTATCTATGACTATATCCACGTAAAAATCCTTCGGATTTTCAAACTCACCTTGCGTTTTCCCACTGAATATCTCTCTGATAGCGTGTTCAAGAAGATCTTTGTCGTGAACTGACACTAAAACATATTGATACATTATTAAAAAGCTAGTTTTTCTAATTACTATATAATTTTAAAGCTAGCTTTTCAATTATAGATTTAATCTTATAAATTTCTAATTATGAAAATCTTTCAGATTTTTCATTGAAAGTCCGTGTTGAAAATCTCAATAAAGCAATTGGAAATTCCATTGGAATTTCAACGATGAAAAACTAGCTTTTTACATCTAACGTTATCTGTAATGTTTCCCTACGAAGGTCAATTAAGTTGAAATCTTGATCTGTTATTCTAAAATTCATCTTGGTTATGAACTGATTAATGGTTTCCAAGTAAGTTAAATGAGGTGGATTTTTCACTATGAGACTTCCTGGAGAAACATCTGCAATCACTGATGATATATCAACGTTGCCGGGGGGTCTGTGTTTGTTGCTTTTATACACTGAATTCGTCGATGTTAAAATTTCATTTGGTGGATTTATTTTAAACCATAACTCGTGAATCTGTGGGAAGAATTCGTCAATGAGTTTTATCAGTGATGCTTTTAACGCTGGTACGTCCCATCCTGTAAATTTAACGAAGACTAAATTGTCATTGGTGATTGGAAATACTTTATCAGTTGTAAACACTCTTTTGAACTTTTCTCTGTTTGGTGATTTATCTTCATAGACAAACGAGAGTAATCTATCATTGAGATAATTCATATCGGCGATAATTTGATTTAGTTGTTGTTGTTGTTGTTGTTTGATTGTATCACGTTGAGTTGTTAAATCTAATAGCAGAGATCGTTGTAGAAGATCTCGAAGTTGATTTAATTTTGTTTGGAATGTTTGCTTCATCGCGTTGAAAATCCCAGTAAGGGATTTCTCTGTGATCACAAATACACCTTGATCACCAAGAGCAAATCGCCATATTATCCTACCATACCCGTTATATTCGTATTTCCTAAGTGTATCAGTTTCTGTTCCGTCGTAGACGTCATATGAATATTTTTGATAAATATCTTGAGGTCGTAGAAAACTAATATCGAAGTTATAATTGAACTTTGGATCTATCGCTGGCAAATCATCGGTAAAGAAGTCAGGTTTTTTAGGTTCTGGCAACGCGTGATGAACAGCAGGAAGACTATCCAACCATGCTTTGTGAATCCGTGGGAAATTTTCGTCGATGGTGTCACTGAGTTTTTGACGCATCAATGGTACGTTATATCCTGGAAGCTTAAACGTCGGAATATCCTCCTCACGGATTTTATAATGCGCTTCAAATGCTGTTCTCTCTGAAGAGCTCTTCATAAATTGAATAACCAGCTGGTTAAATTCCTCTATGTCGGCGATAATTTGATTACACACTTCCATGTATTCGATGACTTTATCTCGATCGGGTGGGATTTCACTTATTGCTGTTATCAAATAACCTCGAAATCGCTATTCATCGCTGTTAATCTATTACTAATTCTTATATAATCGTTATCTACCAAAAAGGTTATACTATCAGGACCATAAATTTCATGACTTGTTGAATAATATGATAAATAACCAACACCATCAGGACGAAATTTATTAATTTCATGTAAACTATTAAACACATGATAATCTTTTTTCGTGGATACATAGTCAGATTTTAATGGCTCGCGTGGTAGATCTTTTATGTCGACGGTGCCTGGAATAAATTCAGGATACCCCAATATGGTTCTAATTGAGCTGTTGTATATATCCACGGCGTAATCAGGTGCATTCACATCGATGACCGTTGACAACAGTGGCTCATGTGCTTTTATCTCAATGAGGTATTTATCGGGTTCATCTTTGACGTCGATTTTATTTGGTCCTGTGATTGCCTGGATGGATTCTATTATTATGTCATTGATATCTTCGATGTCATATGCACCCGTTGGTAGATGTATTGTATGTGTTTCTATTTCGCTTTTTGTTCCATCTGGGTTAGTTTTTCTATACGAAAATGTAAAACTGTTATTGGGAAGTTTACCATTGAACGGTGCCGATCTTACATTGGGCCAACTGTAGTAGCATCTTCATTGAGTTAGCGCTATTTCAGATGCTGCCAGCGGAGGGTTAAATTCAACGCTGAATTCTGGTGTTTTCGTTACCACCGAGATTAACTTTGTTTTTGTCGTGGTAGTATTTGTTGCTATTTGTTGAAGCAGTTCTTGTGACATTGTTATTGTAATTGTTATTGTCAACGTTGAAATTGTTTTCACGCTCCAATTTCGACATTGTTGAATCATACAACCGGACCATCTTCGAGAATTCCTCGTCGGATATAAATTCGTCATCGATGGATGTTGAGATCAACATTGACAACTGCGAGTACGCGTTGGATACCATAGCGAGTTTAACAACGTAGTCGTGTAATTTCAGCTGAGAACACGATGATATTTTTTTGTTATCCCGGTGAATACTCCAGCGATTGTTGCCGCTGCGGATATACAAATTGGAACAACAACTGGAGCTATCATAGTCACCGAAGATAGTATTATTCCAGCGCTGGCAATTACACCAGACACCGAATACACGGTTACATCAATTATATTAATTCTCCGTTGATATTTTTTTACTTTTACACGATATTGTTCAGTGAGTATTCCTAGACTAGTTTGAAATTCTTTGATGGTATCATAGCGATATTGATATACTGAAGGTACCGTTGATGACATTTTTATCTATTAACACAGTAAACAATTTACAATTGAAAATCCTTTGGATTTTTCAGTTGAAACTTTGAAAATCCGATGGATTTTAGTTTAGTTGTTTACTTAAATCAGCTACGAATTCCATATACCATGACATTGAAACCCTAGCTAGATTATTATCAGTGGATGTAATCGTGAATTGTTCAATCGTATCCTTGTTGATGATCGTTGATATTGTATTATTGACTCCAGATGAACTCGATGATGATATATTAAACAATGTTGGAGTTACTAGTGTTAATCGATAAATTCCCTTTACGGTTGCAGTAACGTGTAAAATATTATTTGTAGGTGTCCACGTATATGATCCGTGTTGAATCGTGTATACTACGTTGATAGTTCTATCATGAGGAATTTTTGTTTTTTCAACTATTGCTATCATCCTTGTTGCATCCGCTACGATGGCATTTGTGGTCGTTTTGAGATCATCGATGGATTTTTTAATATCAGGAAGTTTCATATCGAGTTTATCAAGTGGAGATCTGAGAAATTTATCAACGATGTTTCTACGAAACACTGAAAACAGTTTTACGTGGTCTTCATATTTGGATTGAAGTGTTGTTAGTTCCAACATAGAATCTTTTATCATTGTGAGATTTGGTGCAGTCACACGCGGAACACCAAGGAAGTTATTGATTGGAGTTTCAATGGTGTCAATGATATCCTGTTGTAGTTGATTAAATTTGGTTATATGATCGTTATAATCGTCACGTAGTTTTTCATATCATTGGCGGAGTCACCAGCAGTGACTTTAACGTCATCGATGGTTTTTTTGTAATCCCGTTATAGCATTTATTTGATCATATAATTTTTTTAATTCATCTAAGTTTGCTATCGATGAGATAGCTTTGTTGATTATTTTTTACTTGTCCGATAGTAACTGTTTCGGAAGGACGTGATACTGATCTTCCAAAAATATCTGCCATGTTATATATTACACGTTTCTCTTTAAGCGATTGAAAATTCTACGAATTTTTCATCATCGTATACTCGTGGATGGCTTTGTGAGATAATTTAGAACTCGTCGAGATAGCTGTTAGCGCGTTAAGAACCTCTCGTCCACAAATAGGAGGATCTGTTAATGTCTGCGTGGGTAACGTTGAATACCAAATTGGGATGTTAGTTTGAGTTGTAAACAACTGAGACACATATTTGACAAATTCGTTCGGAGGTGGTAATCCATATGAGTCAAAATAAATAATCGATGTTGGATATATCGCGTAACAAACCCAATGAGTTCCAGGTCCAGTGTTATCATCGAGATTAATTATACCAGTTTCTTTTGATATATGGTTGTGCTGGTAATTGATCTTTCATGAATACACCTCTGAAATGTTTTATTGGGAGTTTTTTTTACAGCGTCGAGTAAATCAAAATTTGACATTGGTGAAAATCCTACGGATTTTTCCATTAACTGGGGTAATGTCTTGTGAATCGACTTCCTGGTAGTCTGAATCCTTTTACCTTTTTTTTAGTTCTAACTGATCCACCGGTTGCTTTCTTTACTGCAAGTTCTGCCGCGGTACCAATAGCTCCTAGCGCCGCCGCTTTAGCAACCGCAGGAGCCGCTGCTGCAATCAACGCTGGAATCGCAGCTAACAGCGGGAATATACCTCCGGTTTTAATCATGTCGCTGACAGCAGCTTGTGAAAAAGTCAATTTAACTCCTGTTTTACCCTTTAATGCTTTATTGAGATGATTAATCTGAGTTTTCGTCAACGATAATTTATTTGATCCACCTGTCATCTGTTCTTTTTTTAGCGTTATCGTTGTACCACACGCAGTAGAATTTTTCGATTGAAGTTTCTTTACCTGACCAGGTGTCAGGGTGACATTAACATGATTGTACGACATTTTATTTACATAGTGATCATCTAATTGTCCCATTACATGTTTTCCACGGGTGCGTCAGTGACTCTCATTTTTCCACCACCACCTTCAAGTATCATAGATTTTTCACTAAGAATAACAGCAACTGCTCTAAATCCTTCAGCAGGAGGAGTATGGACATTAGCTTGAAATTTTACATCAACGGTCGAGTGTTTAGATAGATCAAGATGTTGCAACGAAAAGTAATAAATCGGATATAATTCCTTAAAATCAAGTTGTGATATTGGAAGTCCAGTATCGACATTTTGATCACGACCCATAAACGACCACAATCGATGATAAACATGTCCTATTTTATTGTTTTTGTAATCGAGAATAAGTTGTTCTGCTGGTTCTTGTTGATTACTTATTCGCAATGATACCTCAGTGACGTCACATTGATCAAATATTATATGAGACCGCAATTGTAGACTATCATCTGCAGCTGTAGATATTTTTTGAGTTCTATTCGTACTTTGTAACGCAACAAAAACATATCTCGGTGCGGAAATATTTTTCGTCAGCGCAAGTTGCCAAATAAAAGTTCCAGAAAGGATATTGGTTATTGTAGCTGTTGTAACATCACACCAACTCATCAATGATTTTCCTCCTTGATCCATAAACGATAACAACCGTGTTTCAACGGTCAACGATGGAGTCATAATTGGCATCCATAGTATTATATCTGACAATTCTACAATACTATCTTCTATAGGATTAGGACCGCGCCAAAGAGCGTAATTATCATCTGGTCTTCGTGTAAGTACTACAGTATGACTAGCACCAAAGATAACTCTTCGAACGTCTCGGCAAAATCCAAATATATGCGACAATGGAATCGTACATGAAAATCTACCATTATCATCGATGTTTTTTTTTTCGTGCTGCAAATCCTGCGTTGTAATTGGGATTATTACCGAAAACAACAGCTTCAACATCCGCATCAGTATTAGCCGCCGAAACCTTTTTTGGTACTCTTAACGTAAATGGATTAAGATCAGCGTGATTGGTAGTATCCTTTGCAAACATCATTGAATGACCCGCAGATTTAATAAAATCATCAGAATATCTAGCTAAACCTACAATTGTAGTTGCAATATCAACATTGTTATCGATGGCTTCAATTCTAGTAGAATTAATTATATATTGAGCATTATCAAATAACGCCATTATACCGTTATTGACAAACCCAATCGGGGTATTTTTAAGATTATCACCGGCTGCATATGGAGTATTATCATGTTTTTTTAGTTGTCCATTTACTTCGAGGTATGCTTCACACGGCAAGAAGTATTTAGATGTATCATCAAATCTAAGTTCAATTCGTGACCTTAAATTTGGATTCTGTGCGTGATACGAAAATACAGATAATCGCGTATAGAATCATTTTTTCCTACAGGAGCATCTACATCAAAAGCATCATCGATTTCGTGTTTAAACATTTTATATTAACGTAGTTGATCTAAATGTTTAACCGCTTCAAACCGGAACCAGCAATTAATCTGAACCTTGCTTTTGCCATTTTATTAATTGCACTACCTATTTTAGGTGGCATTTGTTCCGTAGACTGTAATTGGAAATTCTTTGGTTTTCTTCCTCTCGCCAACGACATAAGTTTTTCTTTTGCATCACCCAACATATCAAATGCTTTATTACCATCTGCTGTACCAACCAACTTTGTCACCGAAAACCCCAATAGCTTTTGACGCTATTTCTTTACCAACCGTTAAAATCTTTGGAGCAATTCTAGTAAATAATCCAGTGACAATATCACCGAGTCCATTTCCATACGTGAGCTTGTAAACCGGTAATCTTGAGTTTACAACGTAAACAGGTCTTGCTCTGTTCATACTACGATGTACTATCATTTTATTTAAATGTTATATATCTAATCGTGAATTACCTTGCAATTTCAATCGCTGTAATAGTCATCGGTAAGTTCATCGATGAAACTACGATATAATCCAATATCCATTACATGACCTTGAAATAACCGTTAACAGATTTTAGCTTCGTTAATTATCTCCGGGGAATTATTTCCAGCTCGTTTTCCTCCAATGAGAACTTCTAACCGTGATATATCATCGAGAATACTTCTTGAACAGGGTATATTACCACCGTGATATCCCAGACCTAATTTTTTAAATACATCCTCTTCAGGTTCTTCTCGTTGAGGATCTTCCATAACAGGGTCTTCTTGTCTTCGTGGACTTGCTTGTATACGTTTTTGTGCTTGTCTTAATCGTTGTTGTTCCTTTTTTCGTTCTCGTTTTGTGGGAGTTGGTGGTATAAGTTTTTGTTGAGCTTCTCTTGTTTGTTCGTTTTCAAAATCTTTTAATCTAACAGCAGCATCAAATGAACTATACCGTTTATCGACTTTGCTAATTTGGTTTAACCCTGTTTTAACTTTATAAATCACATCAATCCATTTGTCAAAACCATTGATAGAAATTTTCTTTTGTCCTGGTTTTAAATAATTATATCTATCAACAAAACCAGCAGCTGTAAAATTTACTAATTCTTCTGAATCACTTTTATCGATAAATGCTAAAAAAATCTTCGGTAAATCTATCTCGTAACTCTTGATTTCTATTATCAATTTTCTTTGGAGGTTTTTCCTCTGGTTTTACCTCAGGTGTTACCTCTGGTTTAGATTCCTTTATCGCTGTTACAACCTCTCGAGTTGCCGCAGTTATAGGCTTAAATAATTGTTCAGTATCGGCAGTAAAATCTAATTTTGCTTGTTGTCGAGCTTGCAAATTATCTCTAAAAGAATCTCTCACCGGGAGAAATTTCTTAATCGCAGCCAACCGTTCTCTAGTTAATCTAGTTATTTGTGCTTCTCCGACGTTTGTCATTTATATAAATCGATCGAAGATTTTCAATTGCTAATTCGGTTAACCCGTTAGCAGCAACGGGGTGGTGACAACGACAACATCGAAGATGTCGGCGTCGATTTTGTTTACCCGCGTGGACGCTTCTATTAAGCAAAGAAAGCTTTGGATTACCAAAAAAAGTCGCCTGTAATGGTTTATCCGAGTTATCCTCTTCTTACATTTTTTTTTGGTTTTGAGAAACCCCTAATTTGACAAATAGAGCTCTAAAATCGTTAAGGCTCCATTTGGCAAAAGGAGGCTTAAAATATTTTGCTTAAAATCTAACCCAATTAGAGAAGTCCGATTCACCCTCTCTGCTGCTCAATCGCTAAAACTTACACATCTCTCTCTCTCTCTCTCTCTCTCTCTCTCTCTCTCTCTCTCTCTCTCTCTCTCTCTCTATATATATATATATATATATATATATATATATATATATATATATTGTTCTTAATAAGTTACCTGCATTTATATGGCTTAGCCCTTACATGGATATAGCTAATCTTCTTTGGTAGGTATGGGGTGGGTTCGGTTATACAAACATATGAAGACATCTTGAATGTCTTTAGCAAAAATCATGTTGACTTGTACCAAATGAAGCGACGCGAGAATAAGTAAAAAACATTATCTCCACAAAAGCAAACCATGTTAGCAAATAATGAACGCAAAAAATAAATTTAACTTATTCTACGCATTAAATCCATTTTTGGTTAATACATTAAAAATATGAGATCATTCCGACATCCGCATTTTCGTTATAACGAAGATTGTCATCCACAACAATGGTGACTGGGAACACATCACGGCACGCTTGGTAGATGGTATCAGGTATAAACATAATGGGTGAATTTTAATTTCCAGGTGTCTTTAAATCATCTGGAAACGATGAATATTTCTTTTATTTCAATGTCTTCGGCAATGTTTTTATCCTATCTATAACATTTATAAAGAATTTCAATGGTACGGTTCACGGGTTTGATCATAACGATCTCGCATCACACTGAGGGCGAACAATATTTTCAGTCTTCAGAACTAGCAGATCTGGACATTAAAAGAACCCTTTCGAACGAAGTGATTGGTACAACTGAAGCTTTCAGAACATTCTTCTGCTGGCAAATGTTTCTAGAATAGATGTGCCAGTTCGCTTGAATGAACTGCCAGGTTGGAATTGAAAACTAAATGGACCTGTTTCAGTTTTCTGATGGCGTCACTGCAAGCATTATCAATATATGGTCTGTTGAATCGCATAGCAATCACTAACGGTTTCGTTACTGTTTATTCATCAACATCCTAGAGTATGTGAGTAAATAAGAACATCAGAATGACTTCGGTTTAGAAATGATCAGCTGTCAAATTTCATTTGCAAAGAGATTGAAACATTTCCTAGTTTGTCTTATTCAATTACCGTCACTGCCAAACTAATTGTAGCTTAAATGGGCTCGTAAGTGATAGCTACTAAAAGTGCGGTTATCACATGTGTTTTGAGAATACACATTAATTCGGATGTGTTAAATTTTATTATTGATCATGACGGATACTTCCCGAAAGACCTTATTAGTATTGTTTTTAATTCTATCGTGTTTTTCTCATGGATCGTGCCTTTTCAGTAAGAGACCCAGTTCATCAATATATGACTTTGTATGTAGTTAATTCCATTATGGTATGGTGTCAGACTAATTTATTAATATGATGGCAGTATCAATTGTTTTCTGGGAGTTTTTCTGCTGACGTAACAGGGAACTTCCAAGTTATATACTCAGGACTGACAAACGTATTGATGTTTGAAATCATATCTTCACCTAAGTCTAGTTGATTATTTACCAGTACCAAAGATGTTAACAGTGGCTCTTTTTGCTTTGGGCCAGACCTAACTGGCTTTGTATAATACATGTTGCTTTATTATTTGTCACACCCGCTCCTTTACGTTTGATTGAGTATTTGCTCTCATTAGTACGGGAGGCATCAAGGCTAAGTTTGATCTTATTCTATTTACAGTCAACCCCTGAGATGCATTTACAAAGGAATTTCTTCCAATAATAAGCAGAGTTGTGGCTAACACAAACTTTCTGCCTCAAGGACGCTTAGGCCTTGGTCATATTTTGCCCTTTATAAAAATATTTCTTATTTATACTGGCATATTTTTAAACTGTCATTCATTTCTAAGTATTTGATTTGAACGGTAGTGAATACATTTAAATTCATTACTTTATAAATTAAAGTAATAAGCGGTCCGGTTCCAACATGTAGGTAAGTCAATGACGCAATTCTGGATCTATAATATTTAATGACACGTTTGAAAGGGTTAAAGTCATAACGTCATTGGGTCAAGTTTGTCAGTATAACAAGCCACGTGGTAATTTCATTGGTGCTTATGAAGTTTCAAGTTCCACACACTTGTGAAGCACTGCGTCACTTAGCATGAAGAAACGTCGATGCAAAAATGTATCCATAAAACACGTTTTGAGGCATATAAGATGCAGAATACGGGTTCTTCAATTAAATGCTTTGGTTGCTTATAAGTCTATAAAATATGATTATGACAATGGTGAATCTTGTTTAATTTGATGTCAATTAAACTTGAAACAAAATCAATTCGGATAGTCATATAAAAACATTGTCCTGCTAAGATGGTCTACTTAATGTAGAATACTAATCAGAATTAATTATCATAAACCAACTATAAGGTCAAAATACGATAGATGGAAGTCTTCTGCGCAGAGCATAGTTTTACTCTCATAACACATTCCCTACATAGCACGGAATATACGATACCAATGCCAGAAGTTCTTTCAGTGCTTATGTTCGCATAGTAGATAGAATTTGGATAGAAAGAAAATTCGACAAACATACATTCAACGCAATAGATTCATGTTTAGTAATATACATGAAGAATTAAAACACGTTGGTGTTTATATGGCTACTTTAATGAAAAAAAGCTTAGAATAGTGTTGATGTTCTAATAAATTTGTTGTATCGCTGATACTATCAAAATATCTCTAAACGAATTGACAGTAATTCCAAATTAATGAGAAAGGCAGAACATAGTATTGAACACTTCGTAATTCCATTAAATAATTTCAAAAATTAAATCATCTCAAACTAAAACGAAAGAAACGTAAAGACTGATTTCACCTCAGGTGTTAAGATAGGAAGGAAAAATTATTATATGAATGACATTCGGCTTCAAAGGAGACACAAACACCAAGGAAGGGTCCTAAAACTTTATCTAGTATCAAACTAAACTCATTCACAAAAACTAGATACAAACAATTCCAATGTTGCTTACGGTACCAAGCCCATAACTTATCTGCCTGTTTACCACCCTACTCTTGTTTTAGAAAAGGTTACAGACTATGGATTATGATTAATTTAATATGTGTGCCTTATCAGAAGTCAAGAAGTCCAAGCTCAGTTAACCCTGAGAAGATAAACAACAGCGGCTGGAAGTGTTGACAGTCTCTGGTCTCAAATATCCAGAATGCTGGGAGTAATGTTCTGGCCATATGCCTCTGCTAACAGTCTGGAATCTGATACAGCACCTAAGATTGATAACATACTTATAACAATGAATAACCCAATTTTAAAAGCATATTACAAAATTACAGAAAGAGGACGATGCCATCTTAATGGAAATGTGTATTGAAATCTAAACAAAATGTATTCGTTTCTTGAGTATGCTAGGGTCAAAATAAAGACATTACCTAGAGCGTACCAAACTCTTGCCCCCAATTACGAACAAAGGTCAATAATAATAATAATAATAATAATAATAATAATAATAATAATAATAATAATAATAATAATAATAATAATAATATTAATAATAATAATAATGCGGACTTTATATAGCGCCTAATCTTTGGAAACTCTAAGCCCCTTATAACATATACAATGATATAGCTACAAAAAAAGCCACCATGAAATAAACAAACATAACAAATGCTGAAAATATTTAAGGTAGGAAACCTTTTTAGATCTTTAAGCGTGTTGCTCTTGCAGTCGAAAGAGGTGCGTTTTAAGTGCACTTTGGAAAGGAAGCACTGTGTCGTTGTGTCTAATTTCAATAGGCAATTGATCCCACGTTGATCTGCCCTGGTATGCAACTGTATGTTATTCATATGACTGTCTACAAATATCAGAAGAGGAGTGTAAGGGGCTCTTCGGTTATCAAGGGTTATCAGTACAATATTGCACAAGTCCCTGGTCAGAGGTATTGCGCAACTTGGAAAAACAACACTCGACACTGCCTCCCGTTAATACTCGTTTATCTAAGGAATGACCTCTACGGTATAATTTGCCCGGTTAATGGAGTGGATATGGTAATCTGAGATGGCACTTTGAACAAGACAACACACGAGCCCCCGTAAAGATAAAAGAGAATTTAATTAAAATACAATTAAGAGAAGAATGACACAGTAAATTACAATTTTCTTTCCTTCTGACTATTCTTCGTTCAGAAGTACTTCAAAACCGAAGCTTTAAAATAGCAGATACGTTAATTAAAATTCAAACACTAATAAAATAGATGAATTTAACCGTTAATAACTGATAGTAACTCTCATCATTGAATCGAATGTTCATGAACATTGGACTGTTGGGTGATTCACAATGACCTTGTTCGTTGACTGGTTTTTTTCTTTCTGCGTGCGTCACGACTTTAGCTTGCCCTTTGATTGAACGGGGAATTCCACACTCTGACTTCTGACTTCTTTCCCTCTTTTTACTTGACTCCTTTTCCCTCCTTTTCGTAACTTCTCGCTGATTCTCACGCTTTCCAAAAATACTATTTTCCTTTGAAAAGAAAAGGGTAAAACGCCCTAAGTATCACGTTACTTTAAGAGTTGAGATTGTCCGTCCGTCTTCAGGTTCGAACAATCAGATCTTACTATCAGTGTTATAATTTATACGTCTAACAAATACTACACAAGTCTTCAGATCAATAGAGCTATAAAGTTAATTATCGACATCAAAATTTGGGAAAGTCATATATTCCCGTAAATCATTACGTAAAGTGAGGCAATATGTCATAACACACAATCCATATTCACTAATATGATAAATTCAAATTAATGTAAGACTTTCCAATCACAAATGTACACGGCGGGTTTTCTACACCACCCATTTACCTACCTAAGTATATAAGGTAAAAATTGCTAATTCAGAATTCAAAAATACATTATTAAGTCATTGTAATACCGACTATCCATACAAAATATGAACACATCATGCATCTGTAACAAAGAAACATCATATCAAAGTACATTATTAAATCAATGTAATACTGAACTATTTGTATCATAGTATCGATACATCATGTATCTATAACAAAGAAAACATCACATACATTACATCATGATAAATGTGAATTTGAGTTAAATACCTTGTGTTTTTGGCGTCTCACAATCGTTCCACATTCAGTTTAACCAGGAACCACAATTTTACGACGTCGTTCTTGCAACGGCGATCGGAGTCTTGGTAACGGTTCTCTCTTGCAGAGAAATTTTTAGACTAATTTAAACTCATTAACTCCGAGGATATATTTCCCCGATCCTAGGGTTCGACACACCCCCTTCCTTCTACATTTGACCAATCGGAATAAATGCTATTCCTACGGACATTTTGAAAAACCGTTTATCAAGATGCCAAAAATGCCACTTTATCGCCCTACCATTTGTTTCAAATCACTTTGACAGCTATGCGTGAGAAATCAACTCTTTTACGCGTGTCAAACACTCAGTCCGTTTTCACTCTAAATATTGTAACAGTCTGACCGAGGTAAACTAACATTTTTTTCGTTCAAAACTCTACTCCAAGACAGTTAATTGTCGGCTAGACTAAGAATTAATTAATGAATTTCACTGACGAAAAATTTGGCACTTGACAAGGAGCGTAAGTATCTTGCTGGTGTGTACACATGGATGAGGCCAGATAGGAATGTTGGACTTTAGTCCGTCAGTAAAACGTAGCAAAGCAAACAAATTTTGTATTTGATTCCAGAACGAATGGATAGCCAGTGTAGGGTACGTAGCAGCGGTATGGTCTGATCTGATCGTCGCACTCTAAAGATGATCCTATCAGCTGTGTTTTGAACTGTTTGACGTTTCTAGAATAGATACATCTTTGAGATGAACCAAACATAATTGAGTTACAGTGGGCCAGTCCTTAAAGTACTAATGAACACAAATGTGTTTTAGTGGCATCGAAAGAAAGGTATTTGCAAATGGAGCGTATGCGTGTCAGCACAAGATATGCATCGTTGGATATGACATGCCGGTGCAATATGAGTGTACTGTCCACAGTAACACCTAGGTTCGTCCTGACTGTGTGAATTTAATGATTGTGTTGCTGCTATTTATTGTTTGAGGTAACGGATGTAAAGGATGTGAATGAGAAAGTCTTTGTGTTGTTATCAGAATGACATCTGTTTTATCATTTATTCATCTGGAGCTTATTACATGTTATGCATGATTTCACATCAGAAATACACTTCTCTTCTCTGTGGATGGTAGGATCAACTTCAGTTGGGTGGATATACTTGTATAGTTGGGTTTCATCAACGTACAATTTGTGAGACACTGGATGATTATCTATGACAAAGAGAGCGGCTGAGTGTATAAAATGAAGAGAACATGTCCAAGAACAGATACCTGTGAAGCACCACAACATAGATAAACTGGCCTGGAATGTATTCCATTATCAGATATAATTTGTATCCTGTTGACAAAGTATGAATTGAACCACAGTAAAGCTGTATTGTGAATGCCACATACATGCTGGAGACAGTGAAGTAATATATCATGGTCTATTGTGTCAAATGCTGCAGACAAATCAAGGAGGGTGAGGAGTGTAATAGTTCCGCTATCCAAAGCGGAGAAAATGTCATTAACTACTTTCAGAAGAGTAGTTTCAGTACTGTAGCAAGGACGATATGCAGACTGTACATTGATACAAAGACTGTTTGAATTCAGGTGAGATACAAGTTGGGTTAGAACAATTACCTTTTATAAGATTTAGTATATGAACGGGAGATTAGAAACTTGGTGGTAGTTTTTTAAATGTTATCGTCAAGTGTTGGTTTGTTCAGCAGTAGCTATACAATGGCAGGTTTGAAAACTGATGGAAATTACCCGGATGTATGTGTGTGTGTGTGTGTGTGAGAGAGAGAGAGAGAGAGAGAGAGAGAGAGAGAGAGAGAGAGAGAGAGAGAGAGAGATTCATACCATCAGTTAGTAAAGGCAATATTGGAGCTCAGCACTTAAGCAGAAGTAATGTTGGAATTGGATCAAGTTCACATGACCTTGGTGCACGTTTCACCACGATTGCCCTTACTAAATCCATAGAGACATATTCAAATACTGCTAAAGTTTGTTGCTGAATTCTGTATCGCAACTGTATGGTGACGACGAGTCAATTGAAATTGTGTTGTCAAGCTTATCTTTAATGGTTTGTTCCTTGTCACGGAAGAAATTTGCAAACAGAACCAAAAGGTCTACTGGAGAGAAGGTAGTTGGAAGCGGTGTACATTTTGTTCTTGACATTAGTTTCTTAGTAATCTCGAAGAGCTATTTTCAGCTGAAACTCTCCGATCTTAGTACTGTACTGGGATAATTTGGCTAAATTGATTTATGTTTGTGAATAGTGAGTCTGTTGGAAAGCCATGGCCTCTCCACTCTACGTCGGTCTCAGTTAATAGTGCGATGCTGGTAACTAATAGTGCTATACCACGGAGGACGATTTTGAATGATTAGTCTGCACGTGGTGTCTGCGGCGTGCTTTTTAAGCAACTAACGCAGGCGGTTTTCGAATTGTTCTGCTATCGGAGGTAAGCAAGTTGTTAGGTTTGCTTGGATGGGATGCATTAATTTGGTTCTATTTATCATACGGATGTTTATCTTAGTAGTAAACAAAGGTGGAAGATATGGCCTGATCCTTCTAGCTGGCAAATAATGCAGACGCGATTTAATGCAAGTTTGTTGGTTACATGGCTGGACCGTAGTATACTATCATCAGATCTATGACGAATCAGGTCTAAAATGTGATCAGGTTTATGGGTGGGTTGGTTAACTGACTGTTTAAGGTTGAAAACAGGAATGCTATCTATGAGTGTTGATGTGTATGGGTTTCCAGGACAAAGTAAAAGTTGAAATGACCAAGAATAACCAGGTTGACATCTTTTGAGTTTCCATACTCCAGGAGATTCTAAAACTGCTCCAAAAAGAGAGATTTAGTCAGCTTCTTTTTTATGCTAGGAAGAGGGCGGTAGAAGCAGAAAAAAATGGACTGACCTTAGTTCCAGCGCGAGTGTTGTTTGGACTAGTTCAAAAGATGTTTGTCAGATATTGAAGGTTGTATTGTGTTTAATACATTTTAGCATGGAATTCTTTACAATGACGGTAATTCCACCTATGCGATAGTGGCGGGGGAATGACTTGATGAAGTAACCGGTGGGTTCTGCGCACTTGGGTTCTTCGCCTGATGTTTAACCACGTTTATGTCAGGAAAAAGATGTGGATATTCTGATGGTTGATAAAATTAATTATTTCTGTGCGCTTTTCTGGTGATCCTACTGATTGGGCGTTGAATAATGCAAAAAGCAGTGGTATCTCTGAGATAATTGACACAAAGGTTGGTCATTTAATAGTGACTTGCACCACGTGATGTAAATTAACTGCCGAGTTTTTAAATTGTTTAACCGGAAAGGACGAGCGGAAGATAAATGGAATTCTTTTACCTGTTCTACTCTTTGAAACAATGTTTTTTCCCACTTCCATGTTCCACGTGCAATGTCAGTTCCAGCAACTTCTAACACTGTTGAATTTGATTAAAATATTCGCCAATTAGCCGTTTAACCCTTGTTAAAATTTGCAAACAGCATTTTGTCTTACTCTCAACATGTCTTGATTTTGAGGTCACAAGCACTTAGATTGCTACACTTGGAAATGAACACAATAATGTTTTTCATTTGGTATACTCTTCTTATACACAAGTACATCAATGGGTCATTCCACCTCTGAAATTTGTCGTATCGCACATGTTCTCACCACTCTGCAGCTAGTCAAGTCTATGATCTTGCCGCCTATCATGTGGGTCATGTTCTTCAGATGTACTCTTGTAATGAAAACATGTACATCTGTGGGTCTTTCAGCCACTAAATGTCTGATTGTAAACAGCTAAAATAATCAATTGATAAACACATTTTCCTACTCAAAAAGTGATCGAAGCAGGACTAATGAGCCCTTAAATTTGCCGTCCAGCAAATTGATGCGTACTGAGAACTCCCGTATACGTTATTGTCTGAATCTCAGATATAAAAAAGCGTCCAAATACACGTGATTGCGCTTTTCCGAGACCTTTGAAAGTGACTGGTGATTAAAACAAGTTTATTTTGCTGTGAAAGTTTCGATTTTAACTTTACTTACATTTACAATGGCTACCAACAGCAGTGTAAAACGCAAATTAAATTTATAGTCTCTGGAAACTAAATATCTGGCTATTAAGGAAATTGTGGGCTGAACATCTCGCAAAGAGGTCTGTGAAATTTTTCGCTTAAAAATAATACTCTTTCAGGAAGGATGAAAGCTGCTGAGTCTATAAAGAAAGATTATGTTGAAGGTAACTGTGCTCCCCAAAGGAAGAAGCAAAAGACTGCTACATTTGAAGATGTGGAAGAAGCCACAAAATGGTTCAGTGAAACATTTGCGAAACAAACTTGTGGAGAACTTCGCTGCAACACGTGCTTGGTTCAGTCGCTTTAATGTTCGTCAAATCATCCGATACAAAGTAATTGTAGAGAATACATGTACATGTACTGTTGACAGCTTTTCATTTCCATGTGAATAGCATCATCCCCTTATTAGCCTCAATAAGATGGGAAGAGAATGGCCAAAATCAAGGCCAATTTAAGTACATGTACATGAAGCATGTAAATAACAACTTATCCAGCCATGTGCTAATGCCGACATTAAATATCGTGCTGTTTTTCGTATCAGATTGTGATCGGTACAATATTTTATTGTGGATTTTATACACAAAGGTAACCAGAATGTAATTTGCCAATATACAAGTGTATTTCACACTGATTCTCTCTTCATGTACTCAAAATTACCATTTTTTTCTCAAAGTGTAAATGTTACTCACTGACGAGGGGTCACTCTTTGCAGACGAATATTAATTTTTCTTTTTGAAATCAATGATAGTACTTTCTAACAATTTAATAACTGTTGGGTCACCAAATTTTTTTTTAACTTGCCTAAGTCTTAGGACACGGAAAAATTATTATTTCATGGCCGAAGATTTACATCCGCTGCAATAGTTAACAAAAAGACCTAAAAACGGTAAAGTTTAGACATTATATATACTATGATAATGAAATAATCGGTATTGGCAATTTTAATAATGGGCAGAAAGTGACATCGGTACAACTCTAACATACATACATACATACATACATACATACATACATACATACATACATACATACATACATACAATAACTCTTTTAAACAATGCATATCGTTGCTATCAGTATTTAGGCAAATAATAAAACCATAAATATGCAGTCCAAATATTTGATGTTTGTAATAAATCTAAAAAGTGTGTAGTTAAATTAAGATGCACTCACATGACACAACATGTTCTTTGATGGGTTTAGTTGGAAAAAAGGGTAAAGTTCAGTTATATATCAATTTTAATGCTTCAGTGTGTTGTCTATTAATAGGTACAGTAATGTTTAGCAGGAGCAATGAAATCAGGATGAAGAGTATGGATTGAAGTCATTTGCTTCAATGTACATGCTGTACATTTGTTTACTTCAAAGTATGCTAGAAATATTTTTGACTGCATTTTTACACAAAACATTTAGAAAACAAAATAATTAAAAGATACTTTATTATGCAATAATACAGACTTGCAATTACATTATTTTAATCTTGTTACTACTATAAGATTAAATGAATTACAATATATAGTTTCTGCTGTGCTTTTCTTTTTTACATCATATGGCCACACTGCATTTACCTCAATCTAAACATACATATAATGCAATGGGTATGAAACGTTAGAAAAGGACTTTCATTTGTTTTGTTCAAATGCATGTTTTTAAAATAATAAACAGTGGTCTGAAGAAAACGGCTACTTGGAAATCAAACAGATGCAGAACTTTGGCTCATGGTAGGCACTTCAAGACTTAGTCAAAGTCTATATGGGTCCATTGTAAGGATCATTTGTTACTATACAATCACTAGAATAGTCTCTCAAGAACAATTTGATATCAACAGGTGTTACCTGACTATAAGACCTAAATCATTTTAGCTTAAATATTTGAGATTTCTGCTTTGTAACAATCTCTTCTGTATGCGGTGGTGGTATTGGAGCAAGTACATTAGATATTCACCTACTAGGATCATTTATGTCCAAAACAACTCGCTTGTTCATGCCAACTCTATCATCTAATCTCATTTTCAATATTTTCATAATTATTTCCAGAATATACAGGTACTGTTGATCAGCTTTTATTGGGTTTGCAGACCATCTCCCACAGTATTTGTTGAATGACCTTTGGTATCTGATAAGAAAATGCAAACATTTCACTCACAATGTCATTTCATACTTTTTTTAATTCTCGAAAGTCGAAATAAAAACTGCATACAATTACATGTAACAAATCATTTTGCTACAGATGAAAATGTGAATATAGCAAATCTGTATCTTACCCATATAGCATAAAAATGTTTTGATTATTTACAGAATTTTCTAATTACATTAGACTAATTCTAACCAAAATTGGTTTATGAAATTTATAAAAACTTTCGTCTGGTAAAGATTCATTTGTACCACAAACAGATGGTTTATCAACTTTCAGGTAAAGCATTAATATTTTAACAAAAAGGAATTATTACATTAACAAACAAGAATAAAGTTTAATACCTTAGTGTTCCATCTGTGTTAACAATCACATCTCTGTCAATATGGTTGTTATAATCAAGATCTGCCAACAGATTCCTAGCTCTGAAAGCTGGTAGCTTATATGAATGTCTTTTGGAGGCATACAGTAAAATCAAATTCTGGAAATTCTTCAGTTGCTGTCCTTCTGAAACAAAGTAAAATGACTAAATAAATTGATTCAGATGCAGAAAACTATTTAAAATTTATAAATCCCCATAAATCTGTTTTGATGAAAATGCCAATGTACAGTAGCATTATACAGGCAGAGAATAATCAACTCATTTTACCCCTACAATATCTTCCTTGTCACATGAAATGGGGGTAGGGAACGCATTTGTGGGCTAATTTTGAATACATCGAAATACATCTGCTTCCAAGAGTTTTTTGTTCAGATATATGCCTAGGTGTGTTAGAAACATCGTTCGGCATCTGCATAAGGGCAAAAGTTGGAGTTTTTTCTTCTTTTGACCCATCATTTTCCCCCTGGCCACTTTTTACTACAAATCCACAATTTATCCTAGCTTTACAAATGTTCACCTGTCTGTGTATAGCTCAGACCGGTCTGAATTAAAATGCAAGCAAACAAGTAAAAAATCTGAACAAAAAACTAATTCCAACAATGGTCATGTGCTCAAAAATTTGGCAATGCTTGACCCCTCCCTCACTGTACACATGCATACTTTTTTTTTACACAGACCCCACCTGCTTACATGCTGTAGAGCAGCCTATATTGAATCCACACAGAAATGGTCAAGGATTAGTAATATTATGCATTTAATAAAACAGTCCACCAAAGTTGAATATCTGGCTGCATCAAAGAAATAAGCTGCATAACTTTAAAAAGTTTGTCTATTGCACACTAAAATTCAAATACCAATTGAACCAAGTCAAGGAGATTACATATTAGACAAGTTACTATCGATGTATCTGTGTACATACATTATCAGTAGACCGCCCACCACCATACACAAGCAAATATATTTGGGTAAACTCCCCTTGCCCTCTCCATGTGTATGTACTAAACAGACAACCCATAACTATGGCCTTAGTGTGGTTTGTATTTATAATACAATGTATTCATTTTCTTTCTATGATAACCAGTATATCTTCATTATTACAATTATGCATCATTACTATATTTAAGATAAATTGAAATTACACAATTTTTACCTTTTTGTTAATAAACAGAAAAAAATGCTTTTGTGGGAGTAACTGTATGGTTCATACACAAATACCATCCACAAATACCAATACAATACATTACTTTTGGTTTAGTTGCATATATCACGCATCTATCATAATGGTTGTTTTTTAGTATACTTAGCACAAATATTCCACTTTTATGTATATATCACAATTGTTTTTGTTATTTTGTTAGCATACTTACTCAAATGGGTTGATAAAACTTTTAGACTTTTCCATCATAACACTTTCCTTCTCCTTAAGTTCTTCAACTTCAGAAAAGACTGAATCCCTTAAAATAAAATTTTGAAATGTGTAAATACTAATGTTGATCTTGGAAATCTTTAGTTTTTTATCATTCAACCTGAAGAAAGTATTATCATTTATCGTGGTTATTATGACGGGAATGATAATGCTTTAAGAAATAATAATAATTTATTTAAAGGGGTGACTCATTTAGTCAAAGACTATTCTCCCTTGAGACCCTTTAACTAAAATACAAACAGCATGATGAGGAACATATCAATAACAAAAGAGGACACGAATGCCAACAAACAATTTTAAAAAAATATTATTCTAAATAAAACAAACGATATTTTAACAAAATGTACAATCTTTACCAACTGCATAATATTTAACTAATATAGAATGATACACTTCCAGGTAATAAATAAATTCCTTATGTGCATCTACCAAAACATTTTTAAACAGGTAAATATACATAAAATTTAATAAAATGTAGTAATATTTACACAGATGCCATATCTGATTCTGATGTGTTTATCTCAGACACAGCAGGAACATGTATCCTATGAATTGTTGGCCCAGGTGTAGAAGTTGTGGCCCTGTCTTCTGTGACATTCCTCTCTGTTTCTGATGTTTTCCTTGCACTGCCATAAATGTTTAATTAGACAATAATTATATATACTTTACAAATAATAATATGCATACAATATATTTAACTGTATTGCATTACTTTCATTTACATTCATCACCATTTACATTATATATATATATATATATATATATAATTTTTAAAAAAACCAAACAGAAGTGACTGCTTGCCTCTCAATAAAGTTTTATGGTTGCGTGCGAACATGATGATCATTAATTGTCCTTTGGTAGCCTCAAAAACAGCAGCAGTATATATCATGGTTTACATGCGGGTTTCAGCGATATTTTTGCAGGGCTGTAACATTTTATTTCATGCTAAATGGAATAGTTTATATAAAACATGTTTTTTAAGAGTTTTGATAAATAATTAACTATACAGAAATAAAATGGCGGTATAAAAACTTGACTGTTCATTGCAAAATTTAGACTCACCTATCCAGCAAGAATTTGGCGACCTCTGGTTTAGTTTTCTGGCTCAAAGTGGACTTCAGTTTATTCCATCATTCATGCTGGTCACCAATACATATGCATGTGCTGCCATAATATGCCCAGAGAGCTTCTTTTTTTACCTTTCAGAATCTGTAAGTTTTTGCTTTCGATCTAGTCATCTAGTAAAATTCTTAATCTTCGGGAGAGGTCAAATAAGAGGTTACATGAATATAGGCGTGACAAACAGCGAATTTGTATATGCCAGACAGTAATGAAGAATCGCGTATTTTATCACAACATTTTCGATACTAGCCTGATTTCGGCCTCAGGAACAGTCTGAATCGTAATTTTTCAACTAAATAAGCAATCATGAACTGAAAAAAAAATATAATTTCATTCGTTTTTACTTAGGTTGTATGGCTTTAAAACTTGGTAGGAATGTTTCATGTGACGTCATTAACAGCAATACATGTTCATATAAAGTTACACAGGGTCAGGGATATTTTGACCATTTATCCCTTTCCAGTTAGAAATTGTTTTTGATAACATAAAATATACAAAGACAAATTAGTTTAAAATCGGATGCTAAACAACTAGTGGAAAGAGATAAGCATGGAATTTTGCGTAAAATATATGCTAAAGTTTTTACAATAACAAGTTACTAATAATGACAATTGTTCAGATTCTGTGTTATCCATACAATTTTAGAAATCAATTAATTTTTGTATAACATAAAATTGTCTTTTACTGATAAATGTACTTTTTGTAAGCCTCTTTCTTAAACAATACTTCATTTGTTTGGAAACGTAATATGATTCTGCCAAATCGCTGGAAAGTATACTGAGATGGGTTTCGTTCAACTCCTGTTACCTGGCTTTTTGATACTTTCGAAATTTAGACTAATGTTCGGAACGTGCGTGATATTGGATCTGCTTTGACCTCTTGTTTTCATAACGATGGTTCCCAAATTTAAGAGCATTGTTCTCGCTTGTAATTAGTAGCTAGAGTTGCAGAATAAATCAAACACAAATAAAACAAAATAGCAAACAAAATACGACAGTCTGATACCCTGAGACCACGTCAGTCAGTCGGGTTATCTTGTTTCTTGTTTTTTGAACTTATCAATTCTTTGTGTACTTCCCAGTGTAAGGAGTAAGGAAATCGCCCGCTACTAGGACACAACCCTGTGTATGGATGTTATATGAATGAACGATGTCACTTTCCCGTGTACAAATGTAGTCTGATTCAGTAAGAGACGTGTCCGGAGTTGTGATGTTGCCAGGTTCCAATAAGGTGAGATATCAGGGGGAAGGATATTCAACACTAGCGTAGAGAAGTCACCAAAACAAACAGATCGCCCCACTTTCCCGACGCAAGAGGAGTGCGGTTGTCGTCTTGTGCTAGTAGATCTCGAATTAAAAACAAGTTGTCGTTCATCTGAGTGGAGTTCTCAGAACATAGACCCACCTTAAAGGTCATACCATAAGACCAATCATTTCCTGAATCTCGGTTACCGGGCATATGCTAGTGAATTAAATAAGAACGCAAATCTGTGACTGTCCAACAGTCATTGGAAGTAAGGATATGTGACTAGTGACAGTTTTAGAAGGTCTGTCATTGGTCACAGAATAATGGGCTTTGGTCCCGAGCCATTGTCCTTTCAACATTGGTTACCAGACACAATGTCCAAGGCGAAATTAACTAGTTTTTGTTACCGGGCGGCGTGTAAGGACCGCTGGTCACGTAGTACCATATAGTTGATGGGTGTAACCTAGCAGCGATCGCCGATTACTTGACTTGGTGCATGGTGTCCATTGTTAGGTCTTGGTCTCTGGTCACCGATCATACAAAACTGAACTTCCGAAGCCGATATAATAATTGATATATGCCGTGCGTTGGGCATCAGTCTTTGGGTAGAGCAGATAGTTCGAACACTGGTCTAAGGTCAGACAGCTGGAAGAAGGGATCGCTCCCATCCAATTACTAATGGTAATATAATAATTAATGGTAATTAATATATATATATATATATATATATGTGTGTGTGTGTGTGTGTGTGTGTGTGTGTGTGTGTGTGTGCAGTTAATTGCACATGTAACAACAAACTCAGATCTGCAATTTACGCTATCCCCTGGATCAGTTGATACGCCGACTTGGGCTACATAATAGAATAACATATTCTTTTGTTGGTAAGACAAAGTTTGGTAACGCGGGTATACGTCTGATATAATTATCCCAATAATATTCGTTCAGCTTTCATTTTAAAGTTAATATGAGAGCACACTACTTTACTGTCAAGATTAAACATCTAACCTGTGTGGTGTCAACCCTTAAGAAACCCATGAGAATGCCTGATGTCAATAAAGACGTTCCATAGCCTTTAGATTGGACCAATGCAATTAATCGAGTGGACGGGAAGCAATATAATAATAGCTGTCTCCTCTAGACCCTCAGTGAGAGAAAGACGCAATTCAATGGTTGTCTAAATGTAAGTATTTCACTCCGGCAATCTGACATGTATAGTTAGTTATTCCTTTTCATGTTCTTTAACTGGCCGTGTGTAGTTTACATAATGAAGCTACCTATGCAATAATATAGTACAACGTAAAGTAGAAGAGGCTCTGAAGGGGTCTTTGATTTATCTTTTCCCCCATTCAGCAAGATAATATTTCTAATAACGTCCATTTATATAATATAACATTTAATCGATAACAGCATATAATGCGTGTCATCTTTTAAAGGATTGGAACATATACATGTTTGTGTTTCTTAAGAGTTAAGGTCACAATCGATATGCTCAAAAAAAGAAGATAAGACATTACGTAGCTCATAGCAACGAAGAACGCCTTATCTTATTTATATCTTTTTATTAACGACCACATACGACATTGCAATACCATACCTTGAAGGAACAAACCAACTACACAGTTGATTTTTACCTGGCTTTAGCGTACTGCCACTAGGTTGAAAGAACAATATTCATGGGTTATGGTACGTTTAACTCAGTTCTCGCTGGGAAACGACAAATAGCTCATATACAGGCAAGTGACATTATACATTTATCTGTATACGATCAAATACAGGTTAAAACAGTTTTGAACCTAGAAGACGACACGCATGCCTACACATTTTGTAAATGGCAAAGCAATTAACAATAATATCACAGTGCTTTTGGGGTAAGGATCGTTCCTGACGAATATGAATTGTAGGCTACTGTATCACCAGTTGCAATCTTCAAACCAAGGACACTAAGTCAACATTTTAAGGATATATCTTTGGTAAGTTATGTTCAAATTATTTTATTATTTATTGTTTACCATTATGCTATCTAGTTTATTTTGACTGCCCGTTCTTTATTTAATGAGTCCGTCTCTCATGCATATGCATTTTATACTTAAACTGCATCGATAGCAAATTACACTTCTTTCAATCTAAGTTTGGAATGCAATGATTTTATATCCATGTCGTTGTATCTCTTATCAATGTATTGTATTTCCCGAGCATTCGTGATCAGTTAAGTTCTAATGAAATCAGTAGATTTAAGGTAAGTAAAAGAAATACCCCCCCCCCATAGAACCCCCCCCCCCCCCCGAAAAAAATGTTAAACATGCCGGAGAAATCTACAGTACACGTAATACGTATATTATTCAATGGCCTTTTTGTTTAGATTTCACAACTTTATGAAAACCTATATGATCTTCTTTAACTGTTTGCATTGCGAATTAAACAATCTATGTTCTTTGCTGATACGTTAAGCCTGCCATATTCTATATAAAATTTAAATTTTTCAACTTATTATCATATATTTTCTAAGAATTTCATTTAAATTATCTCGAAAATTAATCAACGTCATCCATAAAAATTTACGTGCCGGTTTTGGTCATTACAGCAATTAGTCTGGACGTATCAATTTACATGGGCAGAGCATAAAGTACGGGTTGGAATTAATTCTATGCCAATAGTACGGTATACCTAGTTAAGAAGCATCTACTTGAAAATAAATTTTAGTTGTTTTTCAGTTTAAAAATCTTTCCCAATAATTTACGAAGTCCAAAATATTAGAATTTAACTTTAACTCCTGAATATTTGCGTCAGATGGGTTGCTGTCACCGAGTGCGGTACTTCATTGTGTCACCCCCATGGAACTCCTTCTTGCACAAAAGTTTAAAAGTTGTATAGACAGTCACTGTGGTGTCATCCCTTGTGATGGTGTCACTCCATAAAGTCTGCAACCCCGCACACTTAGTGACGCCACTGCCCCTGAAGATGTTGTAAAGTTGGAATTACTCATCCATAAAATCAGCCACCCTTATAGTTTGAATAGATGAACACTATGGTGTTAAAACATTTCATTCAGGAAGCGAATGATTCAGTTTTTATATTTCATTTAAAATAAATGTCGATTTATATTATTGAATTATTGTACATCATTCTTTATAAGGACGTATTTTTCCTAATAATTAGCAAAATGGCTACTTAACACCTTTAATGCATATTTGCAGATTGTTTTTCTTCGAATGCATAAATAATAATAAAGATAACCGTATTAACATTGCCGGAATATAATGTAAAATCCTATACGTTCCCAAACAATAGATCAATGGCACTCAAAATAAAAGTTGCTGGGGCACAGCTAGCACGTATTGCAGCATTAATATGTTAATGCTGTTCCAATTCCATGCTATGGAAGAGGTCTCTATGTGCATCTAAAATGGTGTCTTTAACTATTATAAGCTGTGGGAAAGATATTTCTGGAAGATCAAATTATTAGCATATCATTTTATAGTTTTATTTTAGATAACTTTTAATGTTACATCTTGTAAAGAATCATTATATGACTTCATTTGCCGAAATCTTTCATACTTACACTGATTTAACTTTATTTTTTCTAAATTTTTCCTTAAAATTTCTGTCATTAAATTATATAACCTTGCATATACAGGAGACTGCTGCGTAGTTTGGATTCTGCTGGATTGGGGAACGACAAAAGTATAATTTTACGTTCTTGAACAGTTAGATGATTATACATATAAAAATAAGCGTTTCAGGTAGCACATTAAAATAGAGAACAATCGCAAAGTTTTACACCGAAAAGAAAAATACATTTACAATAGAGTTAAGATAATTAGAGCAAAAATATATTTAACAATGCGGTAATCAAATAAAAAAAAAACATCTGTGACAGGAAAGCAAAATATTTGTGTTTTAACTGATATAAATTAATACTCGTTTAATTAATTCAGATACTACCTTATCCCACACTTACATAATATGTAACCTCATCCTTCTCCCGTTGTTTACATCATAGAGTATTCGCTACAAACATTTCTTGAACAAAACAATCCCTGACTGTTGAAAAATTGAATCTGCACTTTCGCATGCATAATGCACAGGAAAACAGTAATCTTTACATGTGACGTGACTTGCAATTACATCAATATTGTCTGACCTTAATAGCTGAACCATAGATAAAAATGGTGATATGGTAAGTTTTAAAGGTAAAAGAAAAACAAATCAAAACATAATTGCTAACAAAGCGTTTTGAAGCAACATATTCAGCCGAATAGGCGATAGAACGGAGTTGCTTTTATTAAAAGTACAAGCAGTGAAATCGTCATGACACAATGATATATAAGTAGATAGGTTATGTCATAGACATAGTCTGTATAAATGAAACAAAACATGGTAAGCCAAGAAAGTGATTTTTCAGGTACAGTTTAATATAGCATCGTGTGAAACTAGCAATAGATAATGCATTTCCGAATAGAGGACAAATCAATAACGTGTTGGACGGAAAGATCTGCGATCTTTTCCTGTCAGTGCTAAGTAGTTTGCATCATATGTGTTACCGAGAAGAATAGGATTTATGTACTGAGTTTGACTTTTGCACATGCTTGTGAAAAATGAGAATTATATCTTTTTTGATGCACACGTAAAAACTCAGTATTACTACACGATAAAAGTATAGAAGTTTATCCTTTTTTTCTATGCAGTTGAATCAGTTCTAAATAGAACAAGTAATCACCTAGATAGACCATTATAATGTAACCTGGCAAGATGATGAACTTTTGGCTCTGCAGATGTCTCATAAAATTAAATTTCACAAAATAAATTAAAATAAATGTGTACGAGTTAGTTGAAAGCAAATATTTGCGGCATTTAGAGAGATAGAAGAAGAAAAGATCAATAATTTGGAAGGTTGATTTTGATAGAATAAAATATTTATTCAAACTGGTGTTGTGACGTGTAAGCAAACATTATGGAAAGAAATATATCTGTAAAATGGCTTGGAATTTGTTTAATATACTATAACAAATCATAGTACAGTGTGAACAATTTTGTATAAATCCTGTTTTAAAATGGTCCATTTTGTCAATTTTAACAATTACCATAATTAAAAATACTAAAACATTGTAATGATGTGATAAATCAAGTCAGTATTTATAAGGTAATAAAAACGACTAAGCACATACCATCAGGTTTCGGATATGTGCAGTTTAATAAAATTACCATCATCAATTCCATCACCTATAAGTTGTTTATTGTAACGTCAAAAATATTATTCCATATACGACAGAGGTACAGTGCATGATCTAAAGATTTCAAACATTATGTTGGCTGATTTATCTTCTATATTTTGCAAAATTTCAAACTGTCATTTAACCGCCATCTTGGTACGTTTGTTAGTTTATTCTTTGGAGTTATGATTGCCTTCCATCAATCGCAATTTAAAGTTAAAACTTTGACCTATTCACTTTCTTGGCGATGTAAAGAACAAAACATATGATCCAAGGTGATAAAGATATTAAAATGGTTGAGTAGGAAGATCCTGAATAGGAATATAACACATTCTGGACGGTAGGTCTCTGACTTGAAACCGAAACTGTCGATCCTGTAAATATTTGTATTGGTTTTAAACAAAATACGTTAGTGTTCATACTAATTGTAAAATTAGAGAATTGAAAAGGCATGTATCCCAAACTGGCACAGATCATGTAGAGAGTGGAGATTGTAATTGCGAAGGAATATAACAAATCAATATACAGATTTGGAATCCATTTGATTTAAAGATTACTGAAAATCATAAGTCAGTGCCTTTATCACTTATTACAGTACCAAGAAAACCTATTTTGTTCAAGAATTATAAGATGAGAATATAACTAAAACAATTAGATCATACGTTCACGGATATGTTATTGCATACAATTAGATACATATAGAATTGATGTTGGAGTTTGGACCAAGACAAGGAAATCTCAGTCAAGTGGGTGACATTATTTGTCTCCCTTCAAGGCTTGCCAGAGTTTGAAGACATATAATGTCACCCTCGCTAGTGAGATTTCATTGTCTCAATTCAAACTTCAACTTAGATTATTATTCTCATCCAATATTTCTCTTTAAAGTAAAAAACACTCTTCACTAGAGTTGACGTCCAATTGATTTCATGCGGCGCATGCATATAAATATGTTAATGAGGGGTGTGGTGTGACTGTTGCATCTAAAGTACACAGTTGCATACAAATTAGGTATTATTACATTTAATATATGGATGTTTTATGAAATTGACAATAAATAATTACTATTTATTACAATAAACTGTTTTAATTCATCAGTTTCAATTGTGAAAATAATACTTCCTGTATAAATGACCCTCCAAATTTTAACCCTAACAGATAACTATGTGCTAAACTTTCAAGTTCACAGATTCTTTGAATATTTATTTTTCTGTCTTGGAAATATGGCAAAGTGCTGCAATTAAATTTGTTTATGGATTAGTGTGTTGACAGATAAATAATTCCTTCTGGTTGGTACATGCTTTATTAGTCAATACATATTGCAGGTATATTTTTTATTCAACTTGGAGACAGTGGATATGATTAACAAAACTAGAATAAAGCATGATTTACATAACACATTTATGGCTGTTACTAAGTTTTCCATAGTTGTTAAGAGATTTGGGAGGCTATGTAGTGCATAGGTCTATAGTCCATGTGCATGAATCAATGCTTTCTGTCATAGTTCATTACAAGCAACATTGAGAATTTTATCATATCTTTGCACAGTACATTTTTATTTCATCGTCGTTAAATGTTGCTAACAGTATATCATTTATTTAATTCACACGAAGTGTTTAAAACTTGTTAGGCTGCTTTAGCTATATTTGATTATGCTGGCCTGAAACTGTACTTAACTAGGGCTGGATATAGGATAAAATTGACCATGCTGTGTGGAACTAAATAGCATATGAACAAAAAGCTCAACATGTATGCGTGCTTTTTCTCTCTCGAAATGTTTTTGTATGGTGTATTCTCAAAGATAGAATATGCTTAAGTTACTATGTTTTTGGTATTTAAAACAACTACGTTAGGCACAGCAGAGGGCAACACTGGTTTCTTTTTTAAACGTTGTTCTGAGCTCGCGGACACCTTGACCGAAACGACTGGTCTGCAATGATTAGATTGACATAAGAAAAGTAAGGTTAGATGCTAGATTTCTATGTCGCATGGGCGAGAAATAGAAGTATCGGTAATTACTTGGGTAAGACAAGCTGTTCCTGCTTTTACCATAGGGTAAGGATATCCACATAGGGTGAAGACTCCAAAGGTTAGATGAGAGAACCAGACTGAGATATGAAACGTGATGTTAGCAAAACTTAGATTTATCTGTTCCATAGGAGAGAGAACTATGGTATACGTAGTTAAGCAACATCCACTTGAACAAGAAATTTTAGTTGTATTTTAATTTTCAAAGTTTCATCAATAATATACAGTTAACCTATGAACATCATCATCACTCCTCTTTGCGCCGTCTGGTACTTAAGGCGATGGCAAAGGGAACACCATTTTGGTCTATCGGCCGCTGTTGAGGGGGAGGTCTGCAGGGTGAGGACTCTGGTCTTAAGTTTTCGCTCCACGGTTCATCGCCAGGTCTGTTTGTGTCTGCCACGGTTCCTTTTCCCCTTTGGGGTCCATCTCAGTGCCACCCTTGGTAGTGAGTGAAGGGGCATTCTTCAGACGTGGCCGAGCCATCTCCATCGACGAGTTACAATGATCTTAGCGATGGTGCTTCCTCATTCAAGATCATGTTTGGCCTAAAGATCCTCATGACCCGTCGCAGGCACTTGGTTTGGAAGACTTCTAGCTTGCATTCTATATTAGAAGTCGTCTTCCAACACTCTGACCCGTACAAAAGGATACTCAACACGTTGCTCTCGAAGATACGAATCTTCGTGTGGACGCTAAGGCTTGTTGTCCTCCGGATGGACTTCAGCATTGCAAAGGCCTGATTGGCCTTGCTGATTCTTGTGATGATTTCCCTTGTGCAATCTCCATCGTGGCGACCTTACTGCCCAGGTACGTGAAATCGTCTACTTCTTGCAGAGGCTGGTCGTTGATGGTGATTGGGTTGCCCACTCTAGTGTTCTTCCTCAAGACGTTTACCTTACCAATGCTGACTCCAAGACCTATGGTGATTGCAGTCTGTACCAACTGTTGTCTTCTGTTGGATATCCTGGTGTCTGCTTGCCAGCAACCCGATGTCGTCGGCATAGTTCTGGTCATCCAGCATTGAGATCAACGTCCACTATATTCCTGGTCTCATGCCCTGTGTGGTGCGGCGCATGATCCAGTCAATGACCAGTGAGAAGAGGATCGGAGAGAGAATGCATCCTTGCTTCACAAGTTTCTGGGGGATGCCATAGTGTCGTAGGATCTTCCACATAGTGGCTCGGTACAGGCTGTCGAAGGCCTTCTCAAAGTCCACAAAGACCACATAAAGGGATCCATTCCACTCATGAGACTGCTCAAGTATCTGCCTCAGGATGAAGATGTGGTCGATGCAGGATTTGCCCTTCCTAACGCCTCCCTGTTCCCGGTGTAGGATAACGTCCACAGCTGTTGTGATGAGTTGGAAAATGATGCTGCTGAAGATCTTACTGGAGAGAAATAGTAAGGTGTTGTAGTTCCCCAGATCTCCTTTCTTGGGAAGTTTGACGACGATTCCGGTCTTCCAATCATTCTTGCTTGTTCACTATCCCTGATCTTTTGCAGAATCTGGCAAAGAAGCTGCGGCATCTCTGTGTTTTCTGCCTTCAGCATCTCGGGACATACTCCATTATCGCCAGGTGCCTTCCCATTCTTCAGCTTGTGGATTGTCAGCTTGACCTACTCAGTAGTGATGTCGTCGCAGTTGATCTCAATGTCCTTCTCTGCTTCAGGAATGTCGGCAAGTACTGGTGGCTCTGGGCGATTCAGGATAGACTCAAAGTGTTGCTTTCATCTCTTCAGCTTATCCTCCTCCACTGTGACATAGGTTCTATCTTAATCTCTCACTGGAAGGTCGTGATGCTGACTGTTGTCGCCCTTCAACTTCTTTGTGTTCTGGTACACCGTCTTCATGTCTTTCTGCTCTGTTGCTCCCTCCGCCTCCTTTGCCAGCCTCTCTGTGTATTCTCTCCTGTCTCTCCTGGCTGCTTTCTTCACCTCCTTGTTGTTTCCTCTATATTCCTTCGAAATTCTATCTTTCAGCCTTGTTGATTTGGAATCCAAAAGTCTCTTCTTAATCTGAATTCTCTCTTATATGCGAGTCCATGTCTCTTCTGATATCCACTCTGTCTTCTTACTGTTCCTATAGCCTAGGAACATGTAGTTGTAAAGTTGAGGTTACTTCTCTCTAACATCATCGACTTTGTTGGTTTGAATAGATGATATCTCAGTTTATAAAATATTTTTTAGCACACTTATGATTAATTTTGTGAAGATTTCACTTTTCATTATCAAAATTTGATTCATATTTTCAAGTTAATGTACTATAATCAATCAGTTGAATCACTATTTAGAACTATACATATCTAAAGAGTATATTTTCTCGGCAAGTATGCTCTTAATAATAATCAGAACCATTTTAACAATACCAGGATATAATGACACCTTCGATATGTTCTTAAAAATAACTTAATAAATGGAATAATAATTGTAGGAAGACATAATTTCAGTGTTATCCACGTGTTTCAACATTAAAGTGTTTAATGCCTTCTCAATGTACACGTTATGGAAGAGTTCTCTATCAGCATCGAAAATGATATATATATATATATATATATATATATATATATATATATATATATATATATATATATATATATATATATATTTATTTATATATGTGTGTGTGTGTGTGTGTGTGTCTATCATTCATTTGCAAATTGCAATTATTTGACTTTTTTTTGCTAACAAGATAAGCAAAAAGCTTCCCTAAAATTTTAGTCCTTAAAATGTATAAGCTTGCATATGCCAAAGACTGTTATGCTATTGAAACCATTTAAATATTTTAGTCTATTATATTGAAATATGACGATCGCTTAGTTGAAAAGCGTTTGACAATGCGGTGTTCTAATGAATGAAGATTGATATCGTTCAGCATTAATCGTATGAGTTCGAATGAGTAGCAAGGAAACATTATACTCTACGTGGGTCTCCGTAGTCAACCGGAAAAACCTACTTCAGAAGATATGTGTGCAATGTAAGGTAAATAATAAATACATCACATATAGTGACGAGATGACACGCTTTCTATTATAAAATAGTTAATAATGTCACATTCTTGCGGGTCATGAGCGTTATTCGTATAATATTGTATACGCCCCACTTGTCAAAGGGTAAGCGTTACGTCTCACCTTGTCAAAGGGTATTGCACAACATATAAAAAAACAACACTCTAACCCACCCCCCTCTGATACTCGCTATCTAGTAGATGACCGTCCACGGTATAATTGCCCGGTTCGAGTATAGAATGTATGGTGGTAAACTGGGCTAATATACTGAAGAAAGAACTACGAGCCCCCGTAAAGATAAATTAAGAATTTAATCAAATACATACACAATGAAATTTTCTTTCATTCGGAATACACGCGGTTTTAGAATTAAACTTTCACCGAATTACAAATAGATTGAAAATAAAATTAAACAAATTTAGCCCTTCTATTACTGATAGTTAACTTCATCACAGAATCGAGTGTTCAATGAAATTCATCCTCTTTGTTCGATTTTTATAATCTGTTATCGTCTAACTGCGTCCTCTGCTCACTCCAATGTTGATCCAGAAGTTCCTGTCTCTCGTAATACCTTTCCCTCGTGGACGTTCTGTTTGAACTCAGACTTATCCTCGGTATCAATGTATACACCTCGCTATTTCTCCTTCACAATTCCCTTTCCCGTTCTTGTACGTTCTCTTTTTCGGTACTGCACGTCTTTCCAAATTAAAAGCTATTTTCTTCCTTCCTTGTGTTTTTGGTGCGTCCCTCAACCGTTGGTTTTGGCGGTTTTTCCCTGGATCTATTGTGTTACGGAGGTACTACTCTAAAATAATCTCCGGTGTCTTTATTCCAAACATAGTAATAGTTCTACACTGGCTTTCTTGCAAAGCACCTTTCAGAAGACTGAAGTAAATTTCAGCTAGAGAATATTATATTCTAAAGGTTTTCTCGTGTACACACACCCATTATTCAACAGTGACCAATCAGAACAAATATATTTTTTCGCGCTTTTCTTAAAAAGTCGCTTATATCAGCGTGTCAAGATGACACGCTTTGGTTTTCAGTAACAATTCTCTGTTTTCTATTAAACATGACACTTTCGTGATAAAATGAAACTTTCAGCAATTCACGGCGGTCAGTACTGACCCCTGTATAAATAAGGCTAATTAGTGAACCGGACACATTCTACAATACCTGTAACTCTACTTGCAGAATGTGTCTCATAAATTTAACTAATGGCTGGCTGGCTTAGAACTAATAGTTATTTAATAGATTCGACCGAAAATTTGGCACTTCACAAATAACTTTTTATTAAGGTGAACATATTTAGCATTTATATCAAAAGCAGGGTGTACATAAAGCATAATCGTTGTTAAGATTCCGGTTTAGTTCAGTCACGATATCAGAATCAACGGCAAGAAATGTCAGAAATGTACGTAACGGGAATATAATTCATTATGGAGAAGCGTGCAACGATCTGCCTTGCTGTCCGTTAGTTAGTCGAATATGTGCAAGATTTTAAGAGCCTACCAGAGAAAGCACTGTTCATTTGAATTCATTTGTGAGTAGTTGCAAATAAAAGAAGACTAACTAATATAACTCAATACTTGATAATAAATCGTTCCCATTGAGTGTGTTATAAATATTTAATTTGATTGTTTGTTTATTAAGTTTTTATTATTATTTTGATACATTTTATTGTAAGATAAAATAGTATGCTAGACTTGATCTTGTCGAACATTGAGTTCATTTTGCATGAAATGATTGACTCTTAAAAATGTATTCATTGTAAACAATTATTACACAGCTAAATTATTCTCTGTGCGTGTCGGCTTGACATCAGGATCATTAATAATAGAAAAAGTAAACATGATTTTTTGAGTCAAAGTGTTTGAGTTTCCTGTTTGAGTTTAACACAATCCAGGCTATTGTATTTTTTAAAAACATAAGGAACATTGGAGAAAGTTATTAACTATTAGGTATTTGTTTTTTTATTTGTAGTGTTGAGTGTTTGTGCTCTAATAAGCAGTATTACAGAGAAGTTGAAAACAACAAGTTTGATAAAATTTAACAAATAATTTATTTTCCTTGAAAAATATTGTAAAAATGAAAATAGAACTTAGTTTTAAGAATCCAATCCACCACCCCAAACCCCCACCCAAAAAACATACAAAAATCATCAACAAATTAAATTACAAACGTCATAGTAGTGAAATGTTCTAACAAATTCGAATTTGAGTCCTGATGGAAAATCAAAGATGGAAGAGAATGACGTATGCGTAAGTCTGTACTGTTCTTATATACAGTTATATGCCGAAAACAATATTTTACACTTTGGTGTTGGAAATCCCAATAAAATATTTTATAAACTATCTTTGTCCAGGAATTCTGTATGAACACATCACATATTTCCAGAGATACGAATTAATACTTTAAAATTCAAATGATCTGAAAACAATTTGACAGAACTAGAAACTAGCTACAACAGAAGAACTTACGGTTAGTTTCAAAAAGCCCCAAACTGAGATTTCTCTCTCTAAACATCTCTATTAAATCTAACGTCTGCGCAATGATGGTCATCAGAATAACTACTAGTGGGGTAGTCTTAAACTCTTTCATCAACTATTTAGCATTACAGTACATAAGTATAAATCTGTGGCTTTCCTTCGGTCTCACCATCCGCTGCATGATGTTAATTGAGGTAAGATGGTAGAGAAGCATGCATTAACTATGAGGCCAAATTGCCAGAATGACTGATGTTAGGGCCAAACGGCCAACATGCCCCATCTGTGCGGCAAAATTGCCAGTATGACATGTCCAGGCAGAAATGCCGCCCTATTGAGGCAGAGTTGCCACAGCTTGTTATGTATTACGTCGAGTGAATTGGGGACAGAATGCCCAAGTAACGCTGCATGCTGAGAATGGAACTGCAGTAGTATGCAGCGGAGATCCCTAAGGAACAAAAGTACATATCTGCGACTTGCTTTTCAATTAGTTGTGATAATGAAATCTTTTTATGATTAGGACAGCTGTGGAACAATGATGCTGTAGAGTCCTGAAAACAGTTCTTTTGATAAATCTTGAGAAGTACTAGATCATAATACAAAACATTAGGTCATTTTGATCAAATTAGGACGCTTTAGAAACATATTTTGTATAGCTATCATATCTGATATGTGAATGCATTTAACAATTTAACTAATGGTAAGTCACCTTAACACTTCAGTGAATATATACATCATTGATGCTTGAACGAGTTTATTTGACCTTGCTGCGTGAACAGTCATCAAACTAGATATGAACATACATCCTGCCAGAATAACATTATCACATGAATAAAAAACCTATTGACTTATATTTACCACCACTCAGATGGATCACCTTGAGAACTAACACCTATAAAATTCGTGTCTGAACAAACACGAATAGACGAGCTATAATGCCATTTGGAACTCCCATATCTTTGTGTAAGGAGTCTGTTTCTCTTCATATTCTCATGTAATATAAACAATTTCATGCTGGCATGCTTAATTTGCAAATTGTCGCTGTCATTGGCTAAAGTGATAAAATTAATCTAAAAATATTCTCGTATACAATCGACCTTTAATCATTTCCACCATCGAGCCTGTCATCATGGCATATCACTACAGTTTTATATGTCACATGACCGTGTCATTGCAATGCTATTATTAGTGTTTAACTAGCTGAGTTAGCTTCTATATCAGATTCCAAAGGTGCTTTATAAAACCCTACATATAATTACCGTAAATAATTGAATTTATTTGTATTTTTTTCCAGCACAAAACCAAGAAATGCAAGGTATATATGGCAGGAAGCGTGTCATTTCTGGATGCAAAAAGTACCTTTTATGGTAATCTCGTTTCATTGTGACAGTAATTAGGTAAGAGATTAATACATTAGTGTGTGTCCTATTGCCATATATTAATGGGACTATATCAACAAATATAACTATCACTTAATTTCAAATTTCATAATAAATCTTAGTAATTAAGCTTTTATTAATTTGCTGTATCTAAGAGTCGGTCCTCCAATATATTTTCATTTAAGTTTCCTTTTATTTTCTGGCACTCTAATTATAAAGATGTATATCTTACTTTTTCTATCTTACTGTACAAACCTGCTGTTTGTCATGTGGTCACTGAAGAGCAAAATCTTACTTTCTCTTTTATTTTATAAGGAATTCACAGATTTCCCAGTTTTTTGGTTTAGAAGTGTAACATTTGAAGCATATATGGCTAATAATTGGTGTGAACATAAACAGCCATGGAGTCGATGATACGTGTTACATCATGCATATTTTGTCATGAATGTAGCAGTAGGATACCTAACTTGCAAAGTTCATTTGAAAGAGGAAACAAGAAGCTTAATGCGTTTAATACGGATAAATAATTTTAAGTTTATCTGTGACCACTATTAAGAACACTTTAGGATCCATTTTCTTGATTTTTGAACTGAAGTGTCTCTCAAAGTCTTTATATAATAAATTGTTTACATGTTCTGCAGTTTATATAAAATATAGTGGCGTTTAAAAAGTGTGGCCCTTTTAAATATCTTTATCTGTATATTAGAATATCTTCTGTAGAAATTGAAGTCAAATAACGTATGGGATTCGGAAGATCTATGTTTTAAATTAAAATAGCTAGGTAAAATTAATTTCAACTAATCAGATGCCTAGCATTTATATTTAAGTTCCTTTGGCAAAATCAAGCTTCTCTCACTCTCAACATACATAATTCACTGTATTCATCAAATAAAGGTGATACGAGGGTTTCATAGATATATATCTATGCAAAAAACTAACATTGACGTCTATACTTTTTCCATTAATATATTTGATATAAAATGATATTGGTAAAGTAATTAAGTATGGCTGTGATTGATAGCAACACAATTATATTATATTTTTTCCCAGTGCAATCCACGAACATGGCATCCATCTTTATATCAACAAACGAAAGAACCAACTTTGCACGAATGTGTTGGATTGTAGTTGATGTGTTTAGGGACATCCTCTGGCGTGTGCTAAGCGATGAAATTTCTCCCGCTGTCTTACCAAGTAAAGTTCGGACCAATCAGCATAAGCTTGGGAATCTTAATAAGGATATCAACTCGTGGCTGTGTAACAGTTGCTCTGCCACCCCCATTATCCCTAAGTCAAAAGACTTTGACGTCACCTCGCTTTACACGCTTATTAGAAACCTTTGCAATCTGGTCCCGGTTCCAACAAATGGGTGGGGCCAAGCGCCTCCCCCTTCTGGAGGGAACCTAGGTGATGAGGTAGAGCGGGTAAGGGTGTTCAGAAACTCTGTTTATGGGCATGCAAAGGAAGGTTATGTGAACACTATAGATTTTAACGACTTATGCAGAGAAATGAAAACGTTCGTTACGAGTTTGGACGCATTCTTTGGCGGCAATTGTGACTTTGTGGGAAGGATAAATTCCATTCTTACATGCAGCATGGATAAAGCTCTAGAGGACACCTATATTGACAAAATGCAGGAAATTGCCAAATTATCAGGTAAATGAATACATTTGATTTAAGATAAAGTATAGTAATATATTTCGTTAGTTTTCTTCCTTGAAATTGTCCTGAACAAGAGATATCTGATATCCCCAATGGAATGTAAAACAGAATCTGTACCTTTAAATATAAATTCTGTATTCTTACTTTTTCTGGGTCGAAGATCAAGCAGTCAAACAGTCTATTTATTTTCTGGAATACATTCTAAAGGACAGTTTAGTTGTTTATTGCAGCCTTGCTTAAATCCACGGGGAAAATAAAATAAAATATACTAAATGTTACTGGTCAATTAAAATCATCGGGCTCTTATTAATGGACTCATTCTTATCGTAAATGATTTGTAATTTCACACAATGCCTTTATCCTTGGAATAGTCTGAACATATGACGATTTGTTAAATACAGAATAATGTGATATAACAACCATACTTTGCAAAATTATACTGTAGCTATTTGTACTAGATATTTTATTCTTAATTTGATCAACTTATTTTAAAGATAATAACATCCTTTTGAGCGCATTATTATTTAAATTTGGTAAAGATGGAAAATAATTGTAAAAACTGTTATACATTGCATTAAGGTCATTATTGCATCAAACCTTATATTGAAACTCCTCAGAGTATTTCACACTGAGTCATTCTGGGATTGATGCTTGTGAGGTTTTTGCTTGCCTTGAAACTGTCCACATTGAACTATATTGCACATATTATCTATATCAAAAAGTTCAAATGTATAAAGGCTAGTGTTTGTTTCAAAAACATATATATTAATATATATTAATATCACTCTTTATATGGAATTCGACTTACAGAAAAACAATTGAATTTGAACTCTCTGTCATTGTATTTCTTCCTTAAATTGAGAATTTTATAAACTTTAACAATTTTTGGAAATTACGGAAAGGAAATAAATGATTACATGTCATGTCTAAACTTAAAATACTGAAACCTTTTAATGCACAACGTGTACCGGTATGTATGAATACTGTGACTATGGAAACTTGCAGAATAAAAGCTGTATAGTATCATCATTGATCCAGGTTCTAGTATGCAAAGGAGCTATTCTCTTTCGAAAATAAGTATTTGTTGCAAATTTACCGACTGGCAAATTCTTTCCTGTCAGGTGGCATGCTATTAATTCCAAACATGATCTGCTTAAAACATATTATATACTATTTTGTGTCTATTATAGAGAGATGTTTCCACTTTAGATTCCATTACATTGTTATCAAACTTGAATTAATTATTTCGTTTCCAATGAAAGGTTGAGCCACGCTTTTGTAAAATGTTTGCAGAAAAAAAATGTAATCCCTGCCCTTTCTGGTTTATCTGGTTTTGTATTACTTTCATTTTTTACATATGACATCTTAGAGTTAAAGTCATTACCACTTAATAATGTAATTTAATAACCAAGCGATAATTTTCTTATTTGAAAGTAAACTTGAAACTCGTATATGATTTTATAAGAGCTCTCCGTTACTGATTATTGCCATCTCACCTCTGCGTTGGTTCGAGTCTCAGATTCGGCCATTGTGGGTATGTGAGAAAGCTAGCCAGTATCTTCTCGTGGGTTGGTGTTTATGTTTTATGGGGGTTTTCCTGGGATCTTCCTTCACCATTAATACTGGCCTCCACAGCAGAGCCGATCGTGTGCTGATAAACGGCATTAAACCCTACAACAACAAATCCGGTTAGACCTTCATTTGTTATATGTCAACAAAATGATACAACATTTGATGGTTCCATTCACACTTCTCATTTTAACTGAAATTATTAAATGTTCATGTCATACTGTATAATACATATGTATTTATCGAATCTTAGTTAACAACATGCAAATGTAGTTAGTAAAGATATTCAATTATCTACATGTAAAATAATTAATTTGGATCAATTACATTTTATTTGTGCAATGTAGTTGTTAATAGGAGCTCTAAATTGTGTCACAGGACAAAAATAAGACGTACTTGTTTATTTTTTAAAATCTACCAGTTATCAATATTTGCCACACATTTCTACGTTAATTATATTTGCTTTAAAACAAATATGCGATCATGGCCAGGGATATGAAGACAGACGTTGATAGTATGGGAATAAGGTTTTTATGCATGCACTCAAGCAGCAGACTAATTAACTGACTAATTCGAAACGTCACCCATTTTTGATTACCAAATCGACTAATGGTGACTAACATAGAAGTCAGTTCAATGACTACACCTAGCTTGTCCCAAACCAATGTTGTAGTCGACACCTCTCTGCTGCTCTCTCCATGTGTTAAACTGTCAATCTGAAAATAAAGTAAATCTTGTATATAAAACAAACAAAATGAGTAATTCAGACAAACGATCAATCTGAGACTTTTTTTAACTTTGTGTAATATTCTTCCTCGGTGCTGCTACAAATTAGCCAAATATTTTCTCGATACATGTAATGAAATCATATATATATATATATATATATATATATATATATATATATATATATATATATATATATATATATGTAACTATGTCAAATATCGGAGAAGCATAGTCTACTAGAATAGCTCGAGAACGCTCAGAAAAAACTCAACAGCAAATACAACAACTCCAGTATCAGCTACCTCCACCTCTGCAACAAATAGAACAACAACCTCTCCATTATCAATCTCCTTCATCTCCGGAACAAATAGAACAACAAAGGATGATGTTCGAAGGTACAAAAATTAGAAGTGATCAAATAAAAGAAAAGGCGAAACAAAAGGGGGAAGAGAGGAAACAAACAATAGGAATGGTGAGACAAATGAACAAGAGAGAGAGGGAACAAAGGAAGCCAAACGACAGGAGAGATTACACTCTTCACCAGGTACGAAAAAAGATCCTGGTGATGATTCTTCTGGCGCTACTACAGGAAGTGGTCTAGGAAATAATCATATCACCTGCCCTGACAGCGTAATCGCCGACGTGGATAAACTAGAAATCCTCATAGGAGGAAAACAAGTTGGAAATACTTCTCATGAAATTACCAACGAAATCTCTGATATCTGTCGACGATTATTTACCGGTGGTATCATGGACATCAATACCTATCGGGAATTTATCGATGACATTACAGATGACTAAATCCCTTGACATATAATTTAGATCATGGTGAATAATTAAATAAAATGATCGTACACAATACGTATCGTAGACCAAGAATGATCAGAGTAGTAAACTCACGATTACTAGTTTATGAAAGAACCTATGGAGATGGACTTGGTCATGTTGTTCGGGTTTTTTCTTTACCCGGATAGCCCCATAAGCAATGCCAATTGCAAAACAGTTATCTATGAAAGCTATCGATGCTATTCGCGACAAAGCTCCTGGCGCAATCGGTGATCTTGCCGGTAAAGCGTTTTCTGCGGTCAAGGACAGAATTTTACGGTTATTACGACCAAGAAAACAACTGAAATTACCATCTACTCAAGTTATGCCTGCAAATAAAAGTAAAATAATAAATCAGGCCGCAACCCAAAGATTAATGGATCTGGCCGATGCATCGTTAAAAGAAAAAAATGATAACATAACCGCTAGTCTGATAGCAGGAAGTGGTCTTCGTAGATAATTACAATTTAGATTATAGTAATTACAATAAAATGTTTCAGCGTGAAATTGATACAGTCTTAGACATGGGTGAACCAGTTCGTAAAAATGATTCCTTGCGCGATTATCAATATTATTCTTACGATGCTGTACAACCAAATCAACGTGGAAGAATAAAATTACAAGTACAAGATACAAGTCGGTATTTCTTACCCGCTTAGGCATTTATCGAAATCGAGGGGCGACTTATAAAAGTAGACGATACAAATTTTGGAGCTACTACTAAAATTGCTTTTGTCAATAATGGTATTATGGCATTATTCAGTAGTGCCACATACATCATCGATGGAAAACATATCGAATCATGTCTGCAATATGTTGATGTTGCTACGACGATACTTGGTCTAGCAAGATACTCTAATGACTATGCAAGATCAGCTGGTCCATCGATGATGTTTGCAAAGGATATAACCAATCATGCAGATCACACAGATTTAACTACTGGTAATGTAAGGGCCGCAGGTTAAGCCGCAGACGTAAATGCAGTATTATCAAGAAATAACAATTTCAACCTTGGATTTGCAGCACGTAAATGAATCTTGAACGCTAATGGAGAATTTTTGTATGTAATTCCATTATCTCATATTTTTGGATTTTGCAGAGATGTTAGAATGGTTATATTTGGTGCTAAACACACTATAGTACTTGTCAGAAAAGACTCGGATAATGATGAAGTCTGGCGAGCCGATGGAGTTGTTGATGAAGCTAAAATAACGATAGCAAAATTATCATTGTGGATGCCGGTAATGGTTCCATTTATCACAGAAGAAAATAAATTACTTTCTTTCATGAATCAAGGTGGTAAATCACTGCCATCGTGGAAAACAATGACTACAGATAGTACTCAAGGTAATGGTGATGGTCAATTTACATGGCATATATCAGTACAACAGGAGGTTTCAGCACCAACAGATATTTTTTTATCGCACTTCAGGCAAATGCACGAGTAAATGATCAGAAAAAGGTACGACGATATTTGACACACTTAATGTTACCGAGGTTAGTTTGAGAATAAATGGACATCAAGAACCTGCCGAGGAATTTTGTATTGAATTGAATTTTGTACACAATACTGTTTCACGTGCATATCATCGTTTAATGTCATTTATGGGGAGTGCTCTAGATGTAGATACCGGTTTGCAAATATCACAAAAAGATTTTACGATATTATCTCCGATCTATTACTTTTAACTGGAAAATTTAGATTTATACAGACAATCTGTTGTTGATATATATTTTCGAACTAATATAGGTATTTTTCCTCCTGGTACTGTAGGTCCACCTGTTGTTCCTGCTGGTTTCAGAGCGATCGCTGTAATACTTAGCGACAGAGCAGTATTACTCGAGGGTGTTGGTGGACGAATGCAAGTCGTTGATGCACCCGTAGAGAACATGTAATTAAAATCATTCGAGTAAATATAAAAATGTCGTATAGTCTTCTTAACGCAAGTCTGACTCAAGGTCAGATAAAAAATTACAATCAAAAAACACAAATCAATGTGGGGCAAAAATAACGTTAAAGAAAAAACAAATCAGTGTTGGTCCAAATAAATTATGATTAATCGGTAATCAGCTTAAACGTTTCAATTAAGCTCTGGTATAAAAAAAACTTGAGTTCAACTTGAATTTTCTCCAAGTGCCATCAAAGATACGATTAAACTAGGAGGTATATTTCCACTTTTTGCAGCAATACCAGCATTATATGCTGCTGCCGCACCTAAAGTTGCAAAAGTGGCTGCGTTAGGTGCTGTTGGAACCGCCGCTGAAATAGCATTAAAGAAAGCAACAGGAAAGGGGTATAAAAGAAAGGGACGCGGTCTCAGACTTCAGGGAACTTGTCTAGGAAAAGGACTGAGACTTCCAGGAATATAATACCAATGTCAAATTTGAACCTGATAAATGCTGCTAAAAGATTAAAAATAGAACATTTTAGAGGAGTGTTTATGCGCGATCAATTACCGAGAAAACCACACCACGTTGAAACCGGTATCATCAATCTCGATTCGAATTCCGGTCCAGGAACTCACTGGGTTGCATATGCGATTGATCCACGCAGAATTGTTTATTTTGATTCATAAATTATATCAATCAATTGCCTGCCAGAACATGGTATTCAACGTTACCGATACAGACAATGACAGACCCATCGATATGTGGTCGTGAATTCATCGCTGAACTTGATGCGATATAAAAATCAACTGAACCACCTCATCGCTGAACTTGATGCGATATAAAAATCAACTGAACCACCTCACAAGGTTGTACAAGGTTGTACATGAATACACAAATAATCGTAGCACAGGTATTTAAAATTGTACATGTATATAATGGTCGATATTTACGGAAGATCTTTGATCAGAAAAACCGAGAAAGCAACCGATAAAGATTTTGATGCATCAAAATATGCAACAAGAGATGACCTTGCTGATATTATGAACCTAGCTGGGGTTGACCGAGACGAGGTTGTTATTTTTCAGGACAAACACGGTGTTTTGAAAACCAGCAATATTAGATGGAATGATATAGTTCGCAGGGTTCTTGGCGCGGCTATAGATAATATTCCGGTATTTACCGACAGCGGAAAAATACGAGATTCAGGTATATCTATAGAATATATCAGGAGTGAGATTATAAAATATGTTCAAAAATGATTATCAACGCCAGGTGGTGTATTAACAGAGGAACTGTCCATGAACGGAAATAAAATAACCGTCCTAAGAGATCCAACATTAGATGAAGATGCGGCAACAAAAGATACGTTGACACTGTTGATGGGTAAATTATCTACTTTAAAAACCGAACATGATGCCGTTAGTGGTACATTATCCACGTTAAAAACCGAATACGAACTTTACATAAACGATCACAATACCGTAGACAGAAAATTATCTACGCTGAGAGCCGAGTATGACGTTCACGTAGGTTCGTTTACAAATCTCCGTAGAAATTTCAGAAAGATCGATGAAATTGCAGATGGGTTCTTCGGAAAACCATTAATCGTTGATACGAAACTTTCTGATATTAAAACATCAATCGATACGATTAGGAGAACACAGGAAGATATTGTAAGTGATGCTCGTGATATTATTAATAAAATTGATGTCCTTGAAAAAATATCTGGGTAAATTTCTCCACAGGCGGATTAACAACGTCGTATAAACAATATCATCAGGATCAACAACATGGTCTCAACAAAATAATAATATCAGACATACCGTGGAAGTTACTGGCGTGTACAGATTGTATGTGTTTAGAATTGCAAAATTCGAGATATTTACCACGTATCCATGGTGTCATTCAACGGATAAGTTCTCTGGAACAGTATCTGTTATATTAAACCGTGGAGACGAGGAAACATTTATCCTGGTTGCATCCGACAAAAAATTAACTGCAGCAACGACCAGGTGGTGTTTGAAATTTGTTGCCGAAACACCTCAATTGATTACAGAGTAAATAATATGGACTACAGATACAATCAAGCACGTGTGTGGCAAGATAAATTAAAATCTATCGTTGATACTTAAACGATAAAAGTAAGAACATATCACAGACGTGTAATTGTCATTGATATAATTGTATACGCAGTCTCCGCGGTTGTTTCTGGAGCCGGTATTTTATTATCCTCGGTAACAATGACATCACCTGCGGTCATAACGATCTGTGTTCAGTGTCAACTGCGATCGCTGAAGTTTTTAATATAATCGCAAAAAAGATATCGACGTGCACGAATGTAAAATTATCCGATTATGCGGTGAAGTTACACGCGGCAATGGCGTCATATTCTAAACTCAGTTAATATCTGAAAGCCTCAACGATGCTTCAATATCCGATTAGGAGTTTGCATTAATGAAAATTAATTAAAATATTCTACGAAGCAATGACTGTGATAGAAGCTACACCCTTTAAAGTTGCAGATAAATAGATAAATGTCAGCACAGGAACTATTGCAACAGATTGCCACGAACACAACACCGATAAAAACAACTATGATTTTCCAACTGCAATTTCAGCAAGGGAGATTGAACTTGCACAACTAGGAGTATAATATAGTTGGCCAAATATCAGATCTGAACCGTTTGGTGGATTACCTCGAAATAATTCGCTTGTACTTGCAAACAAAAATAAACCAAATGGAACCCCAAATTACTTTGTTGTTTCTATTCCCACAGGTAGAATTCAGATTGAACAGATCAACGATGAATTCCAGCGCAGAATACAATCAACAACAAAAAAAGAATCAAAAATAATTATTACTGTTCACGAACCAACATTATCATCTGTGATTAAAGTAAAATCTGCCGATTACGTCGTAGATATTTATCGATCATCGATAAAAACTGTTCTAGGGTGACCTGAAACTCCACCAAATCCTGATGATGTTTTCAGATTTGACAATAATCCTGATACTGAAGGCAGGCATATTTCACCAGAGATTGTAAATATAACCTCAGTGATTGCAGTCAATCATGTATGTGATGTAATTGATGGTAGTTATCAAACAGATCTTGAGATATCGAATCAAGCTCAACAAAGATACGTTCTTTACACATTTGCTCCAATGGTTCTTCCTGGATCCTTGATGTTGCAGGAACCAATCAATCCGGTGTATCCACGCTTGCATAATCAATACTTGTCAAGAATTAATTTTAAACTCACCGACCAGAGTGGACACTTGATTCATTTACGTGGCGAGGTTTTAATAATCAATCTCAATGTAAAAGCTTAAGATTTTTTTGATCTTGATTCACGAATTAATCGGATAAATATTACATATGTACCAGCACATTAAGGATTTTATACACGACAAGGAAGCACTTGAAAATGCAATCAAATTAATATTTACACAATCTTCATTCAACATCGTTGATATAGTCATTCATGGGTTCGGTGACGAAGATTTTTAACTGACGCAAGAACAGTTAGATAGATTGCGGCGGTTACAACATATTTCTATGATCACGTGTGACCGAGATCAGATTACAAACTACGCGCATTCCTGCGTTAAACTTGATAAACTTTAAAAAATATTATATAGTTCTGAATAAAATCTGATTTCAGTAAAACAGAATATTTCTTTACAAATTTGATGCATTTCATCTTTTTTTAAATCTATTTTAGTCAATTGTATCGTAGAAAATATGACAGATTTCTGATTTTGTAGGGTGTAACCCAGAGCCATTCTCTAAATGATTTATCGATAAATTGGTAATTTCATCTTTTTTGGTCTGTTTTTTGTATATTCTTGTAAAAATATATCCAATTTTAGTTGATTAATGAACAAAACATGGCAAATTTACCGATTTATCGATAAATCATTTAGAGAATGGCTCGGGGTTTTATCCTACAAATATTACAATTTTGACAGATTTTTCTATGATATTTCGAGTAAATGGGTAGTAAAAAGATGAAATGCATCAACAATTACAAATCTAAATAAATAAAGATATTATAACAGAATAAAAATATTAAAACAGAATAAAAAAGATATAGCAGAATACAAAAAATATAACAGAATAAAAAAGGATATTATCACAGAATTTAAAAAAAATATAACAGAATAAAAAGTATATTATAAAAGAATAAAAAAAATATAACAGAATAAAACAACAGAACTGTAGAGGAATTAATCCAAGCTGTCATCGGTAACAGCGTTTTCATTTATAATCTTTTTTAGTTGTCTCACGCGTGTGTTAGTAATATTGTTTGTTTCATATTCGTGAGACAGTTTTGATTTAATATTTTCTACTGCGATAGAAAGTGGTACAAACTTATCTACATCTGTATCGTTTACCATTGATAAGGACTGGAACATTATAGACTGTATGATTTTTTATCAGCCTATACTCTGTTGAAAGTATATAACCACCTTCAAGAGTTCGTTGTTGGATTGACTCGAAATCACAAATTATTTTTTCTGAATCGAGTTGTATATTTATATTTTAATTTTTTTTTTTTTTACTGCAGTTATTCTAGCACTAATATGTTCGATGTTCATATATATATATATATATATATATATATATATATATATATATATCATATGTATATTTAAATTTTTAAAAATATGACCTTTAACCTCTAGGCTCTAGCAGGCTCAAGGCCATATGAAACATATAATCTTAATTAAGGACAGTACAACCTTTTAACCTCTAGTTTCGAATGTTCTAGCAGGCTCAAGGCATATGAAACATATAATCGTAATTAAAGACAATACAACATTTTAATCTCTAGTTTCGAGTGTTATAGCAGGTTCAAGTAACATGAAACATATAATCATAAATAAGGAGAGCACAACATGAAAAACACAACATTAATATAATACGAATTACGTATTACAATGACCTCTCTACAGACTATGTACTCACACACACACACACACACACACACACACCCCGTATATCAAACCCGGGGTGAGTAAAACGATCTCCCACCATGATTCGAATCATGGTGAGATGTGTGTACATAATTCTGTTGAATTTCGATTTTTTAAATTCAATTTTTGAAATCCGATTTTGAATTTTCGATTTTCGATTTCGATTTTTTTCGATTTCGAGGTCGGCTCTGTTACTCCTTGATCATCAACCACTTCCAGAGATTCCTTGCTTTAATCATTATATATATATATATATATATATATATATATATATATATATATATATATATATATATATATATATATATATATATATATATATATATATACAGTGTTTCCCTTTACCCTTTTTTGCGCTTCAGAGACCCCCAAATTTTTAATTTGACCCCCAGTTTTGATGCCAAAGTTTGTTTTTTACTTAGTCTGACCCCCAGTTTTGACACCAAGGAGATTTTTGACTCTGAGTCTTGCGCCCTTAGGGGATACACTGATATATATATATATATATATATATATATATATATATATATATATATATATATATATATATATATATATATATATATATATATATATATATATATATATAACGTGCGATTGAACTATTTCAGAGTTCAGATATGATCTTTTTGACACTTACACACAGACTTGCGCGAGAAATGACTCAACGAGGAACACGGTCATGTACTTATCACAGCTTTTTCCGATGGAGCGGAGACGCATGGAATCCCGATCGAATGGGAGATAAATATATTCCGAAGATCATAGTTTGTGATGAAATACGTACTGTATCATTAGATAATCTAAAAATATTTGTTGATTGGTTGTTGACGACAAAACACTGCTGTAATAATGTATGGGGATCGTTGTCAACCACCACCCTTTGTTGGACCGTCTCCACACGAATGTCTAAAGAGATCAGTTGACTATTACGAAGAAATAACTGACGATCATAGAGCACTTGATTCAACATTGAGGGAGTTTAAAAATTTAATCAGATTACAACCGAATAAAATTCAATGCAAAGTAATGCGTAATATAATCTCAGAAACCTCTTTGAACGACTTTTGGGATACGTGGAGACCAAATGATCTGATAGTTGCAAGTAGAAAGCTAGTTCGTGACACACTTCAACAAAGATTATTTCTGCTACATAAAAGAAAAATTCGCAGGGTTGCCGGTACCATTATGCTATCGTCTAGCAGATACGCGACAACAGAATATTCTCGTTGACATACCAGGACAGACGGAGAGAAGAAATCTCGTGTTGAATGATATTGTTTTGGTTGATGTCAATGTTGTTGATAGCGCTTTATGGGATTAGAAGCTAGGATACGCAATGACAATACATTCATCTCAAGGATTAACTATTTATGATACAATTGTCTGGATTGTGGACGATCATATCGAGTGGTCGAATTTAGTTTATCTTGCGGTGTCTCGCGTCAGGAAAATATCTCAACTACGTAGGATTGTCGTGGATGCGTCAGAAACCACTGGCTATGTTGACAATGATATTGTAAGAAAAAAATTAGATGGTTATAAACAGTATGATAAAAAAAGAAACGCGACTTCGATCTGGACGTGCAATGTATTATAACACTGAAACAACAACAGGATAATCACTGTGCAAGCTGTAATTGTATAATGCTGTAGCAATACTCAAAGTAAAAATCCAAGACAATCTACCGTAGATAGAAAAGATAACAGTCTTGGTCATACACGTGATAATGTGATGTTAACATGTCTTGAATGTAATCGTCGTAGATGCGAATGTGGTGGTAATTGTGTATCCTCGGGAATTACCTGTAACTGTTCACGTGTGAGTCCACGTTGAGGAGCAGTTGAATACAATTTGTAGATTGCAGGTCTACCTGTGGATCCTACCAAGTTGGATATCTTGTGTGTAGTAATACTCCAAAATAGGAGCTATCGCTCATTTTTATTCATCTTCAAGTTCACCGGGTTCATATAAATACCTGACGATGACATTACCTAATATTGGATGTAGTGGAACATTATGCTGTGTTGGTATATATTTCCTTGTAATTGCATTAATAGGTTTCATGGCAGTTGTTCGAGTAACCCCATTGTTTGATGCAGCTATCACACTTGGTAATCTTGAAACCGATTCATGAGATATTGTATCCTGAATGAATTTCCTTCGCGTATTTATACCTAGCAATCTTTCAGCAAGTGTTCGATTAAATCGTTCTACGATCGCTTGATCACGATGAATTTCAGTATGTCCTCGTCATATTTTAACATAATATCGCTTCAATAATGATGATCCTGCACCAAGAAATTCTTTGCCAGGATCAACTTGTAATAGTTGTGGTCATCGCAAGGGTCCTCGTCGATAAATTCGTTCGAAGGCAGATGCAACTTCAGTAACTGTTTTAGTTGATAGTGGCTCTGCAAATTTATATCTACTTGAAACATCAACAACGGTTAATGCGTATTTAAATGTTACTCTACGTATACGATCATGAGGTAAAAACAAAATATCAGCCTGATGAACTTCATTAGGAACGTTAAATCAAAATGTGCGTACTCGATTCGTTTAGGCGGTGGTAGATAAATTTGCCATATTGCTTGTCGTGCTAACCACGCTGCTGTGGTAGAATGTGTAACATTTGCTGCATTAGCGAGTTTATCGATTGCTGCTCTACTTTTCCAGTATCCTCTTCGGCTATAATAAATTGATTGCATTATAATTAGTTACCAGCACCTATTGCTAATGTGGTTTTCGTCTCGGATTTTACTAACTAATTGGCCAGTCCTTCCTTCAGATTTTTATTTTTTATGGAATTCAATGCTTGAATCAATTTCACATCTGCGATATGTAGGTGTTCTAGATCTTTACTTTTATAAGCTACTTCATGAACGTGACACGCTTTATCAATTGCATTTACCGGATGTTCACCGGATTTTGGTTGATCTTGTTCATCAAGTCTGATATCAAGTCGAGTGCCAGGACCGCAGTAATTATGTCCTGGAAGATGTTTTTCCGGGATATTTAGCCCACGGAGTTCCTGGAAATTTTGACATTAATGTTGCAATGTCTCCACCGATGTTTTTTTTTTGGTAAAAAGAATAATTTCTTTCTGCCACATACGGAACATTTTCCACTTTATGCTATTTTTTTATATTTTGTTGTACCGTAGATAAATCAGTAGATGGAGTTTTAACATTACAGCGTAAACAATATAAATCCTTGTGTTACGTATATTTGATTTAAAGCATTTAATTTTGTTTGTCAGATTTAAATTTGACATTCTGGGTTTAAAATTGGTTAGTTGGGAGAGATTTTCTAGAAAAGGATGACCGATATACCTTACAAGTAAACACCAGATGTTAACCTCATTTTCTTACCTTGCTTCAGAGTGTAAACAAGCTTCTAAAATGATTGGTTGATCCAAGGACATTAGATCTTTATTTTAAAAATGATTGGTTAATTCCAAGGACATCTTTCTAGATCAGATGTATACGTTACTTTACGAGCATGGGTTCGTTCTATGACCTAAAAAATCACGCGATCTCTTCTTGTTACGTAAAAACAGGTATTTAAATTATTGTTTGGGAGAGAACAGTTCAGTGGTTAGTCTAGGCTTTGGAATACAAAGATGTATTTTATTGTTTGAGTGTAAATAATTTCAATTCGTTTGTGCTCATTTGGATTATTATGAAACTAAAACTGACTTCATCACATGACATCGTCGTCCACATTGGTTTACATCGTCAAGATTCGAACCGGGAACTATTAGGACATTTATTTCTCAGGACACTTGCAATTCCACTTGTGGATTATTTTGTGAATTCATTTTGGATTAATTTTTGGACTTCATTCTCTAAAACCGTAAGTTTAAATATTTTCTTTTATGAAAATATTTGTACTCAATAAATTGTTTGTTAAATTTTTACAAGCTTGTTATTTTCACTTCTTTCTATGTTGCTGCTTATTCGAGCCTAAGCACGGAACATAAAAATGGGGAGTTATCGGACGAGATTGAGATAAATTGGAATTCGGCTAGAAATTTGCTCAGAAAACATTTGTTTTAAATTTGAATTCCCCTAGTTTTTTGAAACTTTTAAATCTTTAGTGAGACTGACAGGCTTGTATTAAAATGACATCTAAAGTAGAAATATTTCTTTCTAATCCTACCCAGGAGCAATTAGATCTTTTCAAAAAAGATCAGTTGATTCAACTTGCCAGAATATATGATCTTTCTGAAGTAAATGCTTCTTTAACGAAACAAGATATCAAAAAGATTTTGGTCCAATATTTAGTAAAAAAGGATGTTTTGGAATAAAGTGCTTTGATTTCGGTCAGTAAGTCTGCATAAGATTCTGACATTAAACTAAAGGAATTTGAATTAAAATTCAAGATGGAGTTAAAGTTGAAGAAGCTGGAATTTCAGGAAAGGGAGAGCGAGAGACAGGAAAGGGAGAAAGAAAGACAATTACAATCTGAAAAAGAAGAGAGAGAGAGAAACAGGAAAGGGAGAAAGAAAGACAATATGATAAAGAGGAGACATAAAAGCAAATTGAATTACAGAAAGAGCAGATGCGGATTGAGAGAGAGAGAGAGAGAGAGAGAGAGAGAGAGAGAGAGAGAGAGAGAGAGAGAAGAAAGGGAATATCAATTTTAAAAAAAGAAATAGAGCTGGCTATTTGAAAATCACCATCATACTTCATATCCAAATTTAAATTTTGATTTAGCAATGAATATTAGATTAGTGCCCCCTTTTAGAGAAAAAGAAGTAGACAAATACTTCATTCGTTTTGAAAAAGTTGCAGAAAATTTAAAGTGGCCAAGAGAGAATTTTACTCAGTTATTACAATGTGTACTTACTGGTAAGGCTAGTGAGATTTACACTTCACTGCCCGTTCACCAAAGTGGTGACTATGATGTGGTTAAAGAATGCATTCTAAGGGGTTATGAGTCAATCCCTGAAGTTTATCGGCAAAAATTCAGAAATTACAGAAAAGAAGCTAGAAAAACTCATGTCTAATTTGCTAGAGAAAAAAAGAACAATTGTTTGATAGATGGTGCTTAGTCAAGAAAGTCGAACAAGATTATCAAAATCGCAAGCAAATTATATTAATTAAAGAGTTCTAAAACTGTGTTCATAGTGATGTTAAGTCTTATCTTGATGAGCATAAGATTGAAACCTTGGAAAATGCTGCTCGAGCTGGTGACGAATATTCTTTGACACAAAAAGTTCCTTTTGTTAGCAAGACTTCTACTCAACAGTCTTCTGGCAGAAAAGTATTTCCGTCTAATACAAGCCATTCTAAAACTCAAACTAGCACAACTTTCAAAAATCAAACTTCAGAGAGCTTGATTCTAGATCCTTGTCTCTTCCGACGTGTACCTATTGCAAGAAAAAAGGACACGTTATTTCTGATTGCTACAAATTGAAAAATAGGCATCACAATCAAGACAGACCTGTTCCAAATGCTCTTTTTCTAAGAGGTCAAGGTCACGGTCATGTATTGAAAGCAATACATTTGTTGGGTCTAATAAATCCCAGTCTGATTTTATTATAGAGAATTATCAACCAGTCATATCAAAGGGTTCTATATCACTCTTGGGTGATTCAGCCAATCCCACCCCTATTAAAATTTTAAGGGACACATGAGCTTCTCAGAGTCTTTTATTATCAGGTACTTTGCCTTTTTCTGAGAAGTCTTCTTCTAATGAAAGTGTTCTTATTCAGGGAGTAGAGTGCGGCTTTGTTGATGTTCCTCTCCATTGTGTAAATTTGTCATCAGACTTAGTGTCAGGACCTGTGACAATCGGAACAGTCTCGGTTTTACCCGTAGAGGGTATTAATTTATTGCTAGGCAACGACTTAGCTGGAGACAAGGTTGTGGTTAATCCACTTGTAACTGACAAGCCTAATTTGGATCAGAAAGTTGTTCCAATTGAAAAAGAATTCCCTGATATATTTGAAGCTTGTGCAGTTACCAGAGATATGGCAAAGAAAGCTCTTGAGAATGATGTTGATGTAGATAGCATTCATTTAGCTGACACTTGTATAGGTCAGGCTTTTGATGAGGCCACTTTTACTTCTTGTTTGGATCAATCAGAAGGTATAGATCATAGTGATCCTCTTTTAACAACTCATTCTCTTTATTCTAATCAGGGTGATACACGACAGTCACTTGTTGTCGAACAGGAAAAAGATCCTGAGATCTCCTGTTTGTTTCAAAGGGCCATAAGTGAAACTGAAGCCACTGAAGTTCCTGTCCGTTATTTCGTGCAAAATTGAATTCTTATGAGAAAATGGAGACCTCCCGAGGTACCTGCTGGTGATGAGTGGTCGGTGAACTATCAGATGGTAGTTCCAGTTCCTTACAGACAGGAATCTGGCCCATGAAACTCATTTGGCTGGTCATTTAAGGATTAATAAAACTTATCACAAGATCTTGACTCACTTTTATTGGACAAAAATCAAAAGTAATGTTACCAGATACTGTAGATCTTGTTATACTTGTCAACTGGTAGGTAAATCCAATCAGAAGATACCTAAGGCTCATCTACAACCTATTCCTGCCTTTGATGAACCATTTAGTAGAATTATGCTAGATTGTGTAGGTCCCTTACCCATGGCCAAGTCAGGTGACCAATACCTGTTGACCATTATGTATGCGTCAACAAGGTTTCCAGAGGCAATTTCGTTAAGGAATATAAAATCTAAAACAATAGTAAAAGCTTTGATAAAGTTTTTTACTCAGTATGGCCTTCCCAAATCTGTTCAGTCTGATCAAGGTTCAAACTTCATGTCTTGAATTCTCCAGCAAGTTATGTATGAATTAGGCATTCAGCAATTCAAATCTTCTGCCTGTCACCCTGAGAGCCAAGGGGCATTAGAAAGATTCCATCAGACTTTGAAAAATATGATCCGATCATATTGTTTTGATACTGATAAAGATTGGGATGAAGGCATTCATTTACTATTGTTTGCTGTTAGAAAATTGGTTCAAGAATCTTTAGGCTTCAGTCCCTTTGAACTGGTTTTTGGACACACTGTGCGTGGACCATTGAAGTTATTGAAAGAGAAACTTCTTTCTAATGAAGATACTGAGATCAATCTTCTTGATTATGTTTCTGATTTTAGATACAAGTTGTCAAAGGCTTGTGAGGTCGCAAGAGCAAATCTGCACTCTGCTCAATCTAAAATGAAATCAAGATATGTTAAAAGGTCGAAGAAAAGGAGTTTTGAGCCTGATGATAGAGTCCTGGCTCTCTTACAAATGGCACAAAATCCTCTTCAGGCCAAATATTATGGTCCCTACACAGTTTGACAGGAGAATTAATGACTTGAATTACATCATAAACATGCTAAAAGAGTATATTGAAAGAGATAGCCATGTTAAACATGTAATTAATTTAGTTGTACCTGTCCCACTCAGTGAAGGAATATCATCAGATTCTACTGATATTGAAATGATGACTGATATTGAAATGACGAATCTTTGTAATTCAGAAATTATGAAAAATCTAGACCAGAAACTTTCACATTTACAAGTGCAAGAAAGAAATAAACTGAAGCAGTTATTATTTAAATATGATCACCTCTGGTCTAGAGAATTGTGATGCCTATGCAGATGACGTCATCATCTACAACGACACCTGGATAGAACATTTAGCAACAATTCGAAAATTATTTGACAGACTCACAGATGCATGTTTGACAATTAATTTATCTAAACGGGAGTTCTGCCGTGCTAGTGTGACTTTCTTAGGTTATTTTGTGGGACATGGACAAGTTAAACCAATGTATGCTAAGGTTGAGGCTATTTCTAAATTCCCTGTGCCTGAAAATAGAAAGCAACCGATGTGGTTTTTAGGTATGGCTGGATACTATCGTAAATGTTGTTCAAATTTTTCCATAATTGCAGAACCCCTGACAAATTTTTTGAAAAAGAAGAACAAGTTCGTTTGGACTGAAACATGTCAGGAGGCTTTTGATAAGTTGAAAGCCATACTTGAAACAACACTAGTTCTTGCAGCTCCAAATTTTAGTCAATCTTTCAAATTATCTGTCGATGCAAGTGATGTTGGGGTTGGAGCAGATTTAATTGAAGAAGACAAAATTGGTATTGAAGATCCAGTGTGCTATTTGTCAAAGAAATTAAACAAGCACCAGAGAAATTATTCAACTTTCGAGAAGGAATGTTTGGCATTGATTTTGGCTTTGCAACATTTTGAAGTTTATCTAAGTTCAGCTCCTTCTTCGATTATACTTTTTAGTGACCACAACCACCTTACTTTCATCGGCAAGATGAAAAACAAAAATCAAAGATTACTAAGGTAGAGTTTGTTATTGCAGGAATATAATCTTTACATCCGGCACATCAAGGGAAAAGATAATTTAATTTCAGACACTCTTTCCCGTGTATAACAATATATTATATACATGAGTTCTTTTGACTTCAGGTGTAAATTGGTTTGTGATAAAAAGGTTTTATTTTATGGGGGAAGGTGTTACGTATATTTGATTTAAATCATTTAATTTTGTTTGTCAGATTCAAATTTGACATTTTGAGTTTAAAATTTGTTAGTTGGGAGAGATTTTCTATAAATAGATGACCTATATATTTTACAAGTAAACGCCAGATGTTTTCCTCATTTTCTGACCTTCCTTCAGAGTGTAAACAAGCTTTTAAAATGATTGGTTGATTCCAAGGACATCTTTCTAAATCATACTGTATACGTGACTTTGCGAGCATGGTCTCGTTTATGACCTTCTCGAAAATCACGTGATCTCTTGTTTACGTAAAAACATGTATTTAAATTATTGTTTGGGAGATAACAGTTCAGTAGTTAGTCTGGGCTTTGGAATACAACGATGTGTTTTGTTGTTTGAGTGCAAATCATTTCAATTCGATTGTGATCAAGAGGAATTTATTGTGTTATTTATCTAGAAATTACTTGTGCTCATTTGGATTATTATAAAACTAAAACTGGCTTCATCACGTGACATCGTCGTCCATATTGGATTACATCGTCAAGATTCGAACCGGGAACTGTTAGGACATTTATTTATCAGGACTCTTGCAATTCCACTAGTGGAATATTTTGTGAATTCTTTTGGATTAATTTTTGGACTTGATTCTCTAAAACCGTAAGTTTAAATATTTTCTTTTATGAAAATATTTGTACTAAATAAAATGTTTGCACCATCTATAGATGATCAGAGATGCTACGAAGTACTTAAGGAATTTAATGAAAACGCATGATTGCTGAGCGGTGATGATATTATTGATTTTATAACCGATATTGATGAAGCACCATATGTCGATGATCTCGATGGATTCGTTATTAATTTAGTTGTGTATGATGACGTAATGCTAGATAAACAATCAAATCCGGCAAGAATATTTTCTCGAGGACGGCATAAAAATACCGATGTCATTTACGTAACTCAGCGGTATACACTAATTCCGAAAGTAATCAGAGATAATTGTAATATTTTATCTGTATATAATGGAATTGATACACACACGCTAGGATATATTCATAGAACCTGTTGTAGCGGAGATATGGACATAAATAAATTCATAAATTTCTTATTACGTGCGCAAGCAACAGCGTATGGTTTTATAACAATAAATCTGCATGATCCCAGGACAAGATATCGTGTAGGTATCGATGAAATATTTGGCTAATTTGTAGCAGCAGATTGACAAAATAACGATATTCTCTAACTAAATTAAATAGATACTATTTGATATATAAAAAATTGTACATGACTACGTCAAGGAAGCACAGATGAATGTAATAAAAATTGTTGTGGAGAATACTGCAAGAAACATAAATATATTTTATCAAAACATCCACGTGCTGGTCCCCGACATTGTGTTGGTTGCATTGTTGGCATTCGAGGACAGTATCGGATTTGTAATGAATGTGGTGGAGATAAATACAGAACTTTGATGGCGTATTACCGTCGTAGAATCGAGGAAGGGGGTTTGATACCTAGAGAAGAAAACCCTCCAACTGAGGAAGAATATTACTCAAAGTTATAAAAGGTTTCACATTGATCGTTTGTCCGATTATTCATTTTGTTTGATCTATGTACAAGATCTTTTTTATATCATCAGATTGACAATTTAACACATGGAGAGAGCAGCAGAGAGGGGTCGACTACAACATTGGTTTGGGTCAAGCTAAGTTTAGTCATTCAACTGAATTCAATGTTAGTCACTATTAGTCGATTTGGTAATCGGAAAAGGGTGACGTTTCGAATTAGTCGGTTAACCCTCTCTGCTGATACTCACTATTGGGGCAGTACAGTGCCCATACTCTCTGTTAAAGAAATATGCATGTATTTGATTGTATGAATTTTAAGGGACATATATAACTTATTTGTAGAAAAAAAGTTCTATTCTTAAATGCACAATATCCATATAAATGCTACCATAGTTCTAGGCTAAAATCGTGTCAAACTATTTAGCGGTAAAAATCTTTTCCGTTTAGTCATTAGATAAAACAAAATAACGTTTTCTTGTGGCACAATAATTTATTGGGATGTTTATAACCTGTAAGATACCTCTTTGTATTATTATGCTTTAGAGCTCACATGAGGGACTCAACCATACTTAAAGAGCTGGGTACTATTTAGAGCTTGGAAAATGTAATGTAATTGTGGGTCTACAAACCATATTCCATACTTCTAGCGGTGATCATCGGCAGTTTCGATTCCAAGAAAAGAATATGTGATTATTTCCAACATTTATCATTGCCTCGTTAAATACTGCAGTAAAAGTAAAGTAAGTACAATTAAATTGTTTATCTTACTATTGTTTACAAATCAAAGAAACATTTTTTTAAAATTTTATTTATCATATACCTCAGTTAGACCTATTATTCACACATTGAAAAAAATTATTTTAATTTCCAGACATTTTTTTACGACTACATCTCAGATGCAATTTATAAATATGTTAATACTTGTATCTGTATTTCATGAAATGTCACACAGAAAATAAATTAATCAATAGCCAACATTATTTATCTTCCACAGATGAGGTGTCAACAGTAAAACAGCTATTTGGAAGGATAGAAGGCAGGGTTGAAAATTTGGAAAAAGGTAAATTCGGTAGATCAGCTGAGTAATGGTTTGAATCAGTAATCAAGAAATAAATGATCATTCTCTATATATTTATTTTAACTTCGAGAGGACAAAAGAAAGCGAAAAGCTTTGATTTTCCTTTCAGCTTTATTAATTTGGCTGGATTTATTGGTAAATCAGTTTGTTTCGACCTGTCTTGCAGCCTATTTGAGCTTTCAATATGACTCTGACAAAAATTTGGTAAAACGTTCCCGTCCGTGTTGTCATCTACCCGTCTTTCAGTTCACATGCCCGTCGTGCTTATGAAAATGTTACTTTTCTTAAGTCATTACTTGCAGACTTTATAAAATTAACTTCGCATGTGATCTGGCTGATGAAATAACGTTGTTTCGGTTGGAAATTATATAACATCAACAGTGTATCGTTTCTTTTAAGATCAATTTTCCGATATTGCTTTCTTACTCAACATAACTACAGTTTAGTTTCACCAATCATTATAAACGTTTTAATTGCCGTTTCCAATTAAGATAAAATTAAAGCGGTGATCACGCATTGTGTGTGGCTGACATATAGAATATTATTATATCATATATACACACTGGTTTTGTGCATTGCACTATGATCAGGCACTTATACATTTTTAAGTAAATTGTCAAACATATAGAATTTTATTTTAATAAAGCCTATTCATCATTCAAGTTTCTTTGTCTCCTGTGTTCTTAATAAAGTCACAAGTGTTCATTTGAATAGCGACATATATATGGCATGACTTCGATGCGATATAGATATATAAACAAGACATTTTTTATCCTGTTCTTTCTAACCAATATTAATACGAAACTCAACAGAGATTGACATAAAGAAGTATTGAGAAAGCCACACATTTTTGAATATCCTTTTATGATATTTACAATAAGAGTAATGAATTACATATCTACCATTGGCAGCGAATACACTCTCTACTTATAACCGTTTACTATTCAGAAAAATAACCTAATATCTGCAACTAATATCTAATTATGCATCTATAGATTTAATTCTAGAAATTTATCCAGTTAAAAAGAAAATATGAAATAATTAGTTATGAAGGTTATGCATATGATTGTATGGATTATTTTTAAAGCAATGTTTGAGTTTTCAAGTTTTGTTTTAAGTACACAATTTCAAACGTTTTATTCATCACATACATGACATGTAATTTACTTTTTTTAGGGGGAGTGGGTCACCAGACAGATCCCCCCCCCAATTAAAAAAAAAGTAAAAAGTTTTTATCTTTGTTTGTGCACCCCCAAGTATGTTGTTTGTTTGTTTTTTATTTTATTTAATTTCCCATTTAATTTTTCCCCATCGGGGTTATATATTGATTTGGGGTATTTAGATATCCCTAGTGTTATTTCTGTAGATCCTTACTAGGTGGGAATTGATCTATCCACACTAGTAGTCTACTTTTTTTTATATATTATGACCGTGGCTACTGGTCTCCTTTTTCCTTGTGTTTGCTATTTGTGTTGTTGCTATTTGTCTGTATGCTATGTAAGGTATATACCTTTGTATTTGTGTAAAGGAAAGCCATTTTGTTCAGATTTGTACCAGTTGTCTTACTGTATGTCTTTTTATAAATTAAAGACATTTTCTTGAGATTTTTTTTATTTTTAATTTGAAATTTTGTGTAAATTGAAGTGCATATTATTTAGATATTCAGTATTCTTCAATTTATCTAGTAATATTTATTTTTCTAGGTCCGTCCGCCTTGAGAGGGGATCTGTACAAATTTATTTGGCTGTACAGTTTCTGTCTCAATTTGTCCGGCCTTTATTTATTTAGTGTATTTAAGAGTTAAAGAAATGTCCAAAATTGTTTAGTTTCCCTTAAGCGGGAGCCATGTCTATTTCGGGAGATAGACATGGTAGGTAAAGTATGGATAAAGAATCCAGAGAAAAATACGACAAGAGTGTGCATTGAAACTATTATAATAAACTTAACTTCAAATATTTGGGTATTTTTTCCAAACTCTTCCACAGGCCTGCTCACTTCGCGTAGCGCCGTGTGATATAGTCCCATGGCGTCCTCGTATGTACTTTTCCCCTCACAAGTGTTTTATAATTAAATAAACTTTATTATTATTTTTTTTAAATTTTAAATTAGATTTAAATATTTTATTTTTTTATTTGACAAAACTATTCCCTAACCTTCATTAGTGGTCCACACCTTATAAGTGTCCTCGTTATATAGTCCGTTATTTGTCTTACCAATTGTTTATTAAAGTTTCCGTCTAGGAAGAGTAATTGACGTCTGTCATATTTGTCTACCTTCATTATTTCAATTATCAGTTTGATCCTTTCTTCCTTTGTTTTGTCACATTGCGTAATTGTGTGATACTTTGTATAAGGGGCATTTCTGCATAGAGGGCAGCTAACAGGGGTCCGTATCATTCGTCTCCTAAGGGCCACTTCGCCTGTAAGCCAGGCGTTGTGGAGGTACGTGTATATGATACTTTGTACCTTTGGAGAGCTGATACCGGACCAATGCCTCCAGACTCTGTCCCAGTTTATAGAAATAAATTCCTGTTCTATTTTTGGTCTGTTTTTATTCGATTCTAATTCCAAAAGACAGTCGTTGGTGTCATCTTTATCTAGTTCCCACATTATTTTATTGTCCCTATACCTATATAATATTTCTTTAAACCCCTTATATAAATGTGGTGCGTCTATTTTCTTAACTAGTTTGTTGTTCGTGTATATGTCTTGTCTGTGTCTCATGCCAAAGCCTATCCAAAATATGTATAGTGCCTCCCAGGGTGTTTGAGGTGTACTGTTTATTCTTTTAAATCTATTTAAAATACTTTTAGTTTTAGTTAAGAGGGGATTAGGTAAGGCTAATTCCCCCCCCCCCTCCTTTTTTGTCCTATATAATGTCTGCTTGTTTATATAGTGTGTTTTGTAATTCCAGATGTAATCTACTATTTCGTTGTCTATAGTTTCTAGTATTTTATTGTTAATGTCCAAAGTGTTTATTAAGTATGTCAAATTTGAATACACATATGTTTTTGGAACCTGTGAATGTTATATTAGACTAAGTGGTAATGGTGCCCAGAAGTTTATTACTTCTTTTATTTTGTTTTTTTATTTTTAAGCAGTTTTCCTTTTCTACATTTGCCCCGAAGAATATCCCCAGGGCTTTTACTCTATTTCTTATCAAATGTGGAGGTAATCCAGGGTGGTTTCCCCTCCAGTTGCCTATTTTTAGAATTTCCGTTTTATCGTGATTTATTTGCGACCCTGAAGCTCTACCAAGAGCTTCATATTCCTTTTGGAGATGTTTAAAGGAATTTGAATCATTTATAAAGTTCGTACAATCATCTGAATGTTGTAGCATCTTAAATTTTTCTTTTAAGTTCGGTATCCGTATTCCTTTTATGTTAGTGTTATTCCTGATTTTCATACTCAGGATTTCTATTGCTATTACGTATAATAGCATTGATAGTGGGCATCCTTGCCTCACTGATCTTTGGATTTCAAATTTCTGTTATTGCTCCATTTATTTGTACACTTGCAGTTATTTCATTGTACATTATTTTAGTCCAATTTTGGAAATTGTTTCCAAATCAAAATTTTCTCAGTACTTTTTGTATATAATTGTGTTCTAATCTGTCAAAAGCTTTTTCCTGATCGAAAAGTACCATAGCACATTTCGAGTTTGTTGTGTTTATAAAATCTATTATTGTCCTAATGTTAAGTATATTGTTATGTATGCTTCTATTTTTTCCACCGCATGTTTGATTAGTGTTTACTATGGTGTTTATTCCGTGCTTAATCCTATTAGCTAATATTCTACTCAGTATTTTGTAATCCGTGATTAGGAGGGAGATGGGCCTCCAGTTTTTTAAGTCAGTTGTGTCCCCTTTCCCTTTATATATTAAAGTAATCAGACCCTCCCGCATTGTTTTTGTCGTTTTGTCATTTTTTAGTAAAATATTATTAAATAAGGTCTCTAATATTGGTGCCACCTCACTTTGGAATTTCGTATAGAATTCCGCGGTGAGGCCATCTCGCCCTGGTGATTTACCTTTTGCAAGTTCTTTTATTGTGGTTTTTATTTCCTCCACAGAAATGAGATCATCGCACCGTTTCTTGTGCTCTGATGATATCACTTCGCATTGTGTTGAGTTTAAGTATTGTATGATTGTGTCATTGTCTATGTTTTGAGAAGTATATAATGTTGTATAGTATTTCTTAACCTCGCTAAAATTTCAGCTTTTGTTGTAATTTCCACCCCGTTACTGTTTAGTGCATCTAAAAGTTTATCCTCTCCTTTTCTTTTTTCTTCCCTTTTATATAGTTATTTGCCCTGTTTGTATATGTGGTGGAATTTTCCCGCCCTTATTTCTATTCCCTTTGTTTTTATCTCTCTAAGCTTTTCTAATTGTTCGGAGTATCTCTCCTTATCCCTTAAAGGTGTTGCGTCATCATTAATTAATCTTTTTAGTGCTGTTTTTTGTATTTTTTGTATCCGTTTACGTTTATTTGAGTGATATTGAGCTATTTGTTTAACTTTTACTTTGAATTTGTCCCAATCTGTAACAATATCTGATATATTTTTTCCCTCTTCATTTGTGAGTATTTTAGGGATTTCCAATTTTATTTCATTTATTAATTGCTCATCTTCTAGGATTGAGTTATTTAATTTCCATCGGCCAGATCCCCATCGATTATTTTTTATCACCATTTCTAGAGTTATTAGTTTATGGTCCGAAATTTTATAATCTAGAATTTTTGCTTGTTTGTATGTTTTAGGTCTGAAATCCGAAACATAAAATTTGTCTATCCTACTTGATCCTGTTATATAGTCATGTGTGTATTCTGTTCTTAATAGGTTTAGTTTCCTGTATACATCGGTTAGTTTATTTTGTTTTATTAAATTTCCCATTACTTCAAATGATGTTTGGTCTTTAGTTGTAATTTTCCCAGTTCGGTCTACCTCTTCCCCCGCCCAGTTAAAATCTCCCCCTATAATCAGGTGCTCTGCTGTGAAGCTATTTATATATTTATTTAGGTTTATTATAAAGTCATAGTGACTTTCTCTATGTGCTGGCGCATATATATTCAAGATATGTATTTTATTTAGTTTTATATGTAAAACCCTCCCTTTTAAGCTATTATCTTCTATTATTCTTTCCCAATTTTGCCTATTTTTTGTTCGTATAATCGTTGCAACTCCCGCTTTAATATCATTGTGTTTGGCTTCATTGATTACAACTATTGCTTTCATTTGAGCTTCAATTTCTGCTATCATTGTATTTATAAGTTTATTGTGTGTTTCTTGAATTAGTATTATGTCCTGCTTTAATTTTATGAGTTGTGTAATTTTGTCCTTATCTAATCCATTAGTGTTAATTGATGCAATATGGAAGTTTAATTCTTCCATTTTTGGTTATCCAGGTGGCTTTGTATTTTAAATAAATTTTCTAGTGATTAATATTAGCGATAATTGTTAGTGAATTTTTTACGTAGTTATATTGTTGCATTGTGGGGCATTGGCCCCTCCTCAGTCCGCTCTATGACGTCATAGGTGTATTCTAGGTTTTTTCTCTTTGATAGTTCGTATGTTGTGTCGATTTCGTCCGATGTCGTGTTTGTCGTTATTGAAGTTGGATATAATGGCGTGAGGTCAAAGTCTTGATCTGGTTCAGAGCTTGATGCAGATAGTGTTTTTGCCTCGTTTATTTTCCTTCTTCTTTCTCTCCTCGTTTGTTTTGTTGAAAGTTTCAGTTCAGGCAGTGTCCTTTCGGTGATTGTGATTGGGTCGTCGCTAGTCGACGAGCTAGAAAGAGTATGGTTTTTCCTCTTCCGTAGAGGTGGCACCGGTGTGGAAGCCTTCTGTACGGAGTCTGGGTTCTCTATGGTGATTTCAAAAGGCTCAATTCCTTCTATTGCTTCCATTTCTTCCTCTTCTCCTTTTTCTTCTACTAGGAGGTATTCAAATCTATTGCCCATTTTTAAAGGGGCTGTGGGCATTTATCTCCTTGTAGTTTTTTTGTGTTATAAAACTGTCATCATTGGGCAGTAGTATTTCCCTCCTCTCTATTTGGATGAATCTCTGTGGCCCTGGGGTTTGTTGCTGTTGTTGTGGTTGTTCCGGGTCCACTTGGTTTTGGATTTCCCTCTGTGGCTCTGTTCCTGGAGTTTGTTCTTGTTGTTGTTGTTGTTCATTATTCTCCGGGTTCCCTGGGTTTGTGTGTTGTTGTTTCTTTTCTTCATTTTCTTCATGGTGGCCCTCCTCCTCAGGATCCTTAGCGGCCTTTGCCGCATAAGAGTTTGGGTCTCTTGCCTTTGCGGGTTGTGTGCAATATTTAGGCCCGTGTCCTATTATCTTGCAACGTGGGCACGGTCTGTCTCTGTCACAACCCCTATAACATGTTCTACAAAGGAAGCCCATTACGTAGAAGTACGGGGGTACTTTCTTTGCTTCCTCTGCAGGAACCTTGATGATCCGTTATCCACTCTTTACGTCGTTATGACCGTAGCATGAGGCGCTTTTGTTTTCTCCCACATGGATCTGGAAAGTCGCCATTAGCTTATTTGATACAGCGTTCGTGGTCACCTCATGTGGTAGGCCTGATACTATCAGGTCTATAGCTCTCTGTTCAATTTCTCTTACGATTGGCTCTGTGTCGTAGATGGTGACCCTTTGCCCCGCTATCTGCATTTCGGTCTTCTTGATCATTGGACGTTGACTTTTCGGGTATAGAATATGTTTGTTTTTACCTCCATATTGTAGAGCGTCTATCTCTTTTAGATTTATCCCCATGATCGCCATCTGCGTCAAGACCTCGGTTTGTCTGGGAAATGCTGTGGTGGTTCCAAAATCTAAGGTTTGACAACCTTCACGGTGGTGGATCACAAGTTTTTTTTTTCTCCAAATTTCTCCTTCTACAACCGTGTTGAAGAAGTCGCTTATTTTATAGCGATAATACAAAAAAGAAAAATTTAAGTAGGGTGCAGCTAAATAAACTAAATAAATGGGTGCAGAACAATAAAGATAAGCAAAATTATAGTCAAAATCAAAATGTGAGCAATTTTCAGGTCAGTGGTTTGCTTAGAGCAAAGTACTGGCGGTACACAAAAGCATGTGTACAGCTCGTCACTGACTATGGTCTAATTTACCTTGTACCGCTGAAATTGTTATTAATCCAGATATTTGAATGAAAACACTAAACGCTGGATTTCCTAGCAGTTTGCTTGGTCCTTGCCATTTTTTGTGATTGTGACTTCTCAACATGTAATTTACGCGCTTTTTCGGATCATTTCTTTCTCCTACGGTGTTCATTGCAAACTTATGAAATTTTATTGACTGTCTTACAAAATATAAATATTGTTGAAATCGTATTTAACGAGTAATTTTGCATCAGGAGAGAAAAGTAAAAGTATATTGTTTCCTTGCCGCATCCTTTATTTCATGTTTTTATTTAATCTCTGTTCTTAGAGTCTATTGAAACAAGAAAAGAGTGGGACAGTCTGCGTAAGTGTTCTTGTCATTTCCATGGACAAAATAAGTTACTCTCTTAGGAGAGTCTTTAAAGAGTTGTCATTTTCCTGAAGTATGCACCATTCAATTACTTGTCAAAGTATTCACAAACTGTACTTTTAAATATAAATTCTGTATTCATAATTTTTCTGGTTGGAAGATCTAGCAGTGAAACAGTCATGTAAATAACATCTTGATGTATGAAAATGTACGCTGAAAAGCTGCATATATTATAGTGACGAAAGTAAAATGCAAGTTTAGTTATAATTAATACATAATTAAGAGTTATCTCCCTTTTAATGATGATGTGATGCAGAATATAGTTTTAATTCTTGGAAACCTGAGTTCAAGTAATTCAAAACATACAGCCATCAAGAAACACAATATTTATTCTGAAATATGTACATATATTGTTCTTATAGGATATTGGCATTTTTTAATATATTGCAATATATAAGTGTATGGATGCAATAAGTGCTTCATTTAAAAACGCTGTTAAAGTATTCCAAAACCATGCAACGTTTTATCCAAGGACATGAAATTTAAATGCAAATACAAAATTGTTAATTTCAACACTAACCATTCTCCTCTGTTCGCTGTGTTGCAGGAAAAGAAAGAAAACCCGTCATCAATGAAATGGAACAACAGAGGATAATTGGTACTATGTGCTTTCTCTGCAAATTAAAACGTAATATAAACGTGATATATTAAACATTGTTACACTACTACTAATACTGCTACTACTACTAATAATAATAATGGTAATAATTATTATCACACAATCAATACGAATGAAGGTCATATGCATAGCAGGAACATAAACCGAGATATAACCAGATGTATATTCTGTATATACTGTATATCTGTTTCTCTCTCTCTCTCTCTCTCTCTCTCTCTCTCTCTCTCTCTCTCTCTCTCTCTCTCTCTCTCTCTGGTGGTTTATATAAACATGTAGTTTGAATTAATATTAAGCACAGTTTAAATATTTTATTACATCACATTAAACACTTTCATATTGAAATTGATTACCGTATAAATATAAGCATTACTGCATCATAAAAAATCGATTCCCAACGTTGGATTCCACTATACGTGATGTGTCTAAAGCGATTCTTTGATATGTATGTATGTATGTATGTATGTATGTATGTATGTATGTATGTATGTATGGATGCATGGATGGATGGATGGATGGATGCATGCATGCATGTGTGTGTGTGTCAGGGTTACACAATTTGTACTTGGTGAAGATTTTAACTTTCATATCATAGACTACCATACAGGTACATCGATGACACAAATATACAAAATAACCAGGCATAGTTTTGGTTATGATCAGTCTACTAAATGCAAGTAAATAAAACTTAAACAAATAACACCAAAATGTTTTTCTATGTGCTATTGTATGCGCAATATCGCCTTGCAGTGTATTTTCTTACCTGGTGACCTTCACGAAATTTAAATTTGAAACCGATTGGCTCAAGCTCTGACTCCAATAACAATATTTAATTCTTTTATTCAAAATGTTGCAGAGTCTAAAATAAATATATAGCGTTCGATTCACCTGAAGCTTGTTACAACAATTCATTCTGTGTAAGCATTTTCCCCCTCAAATTGTGTGGCTCATGAAAAAGCTTATCATCTGAAGCAATACCATAACTTCCAAATTCAATTCTTATACTTGTTAATCTTAATTAAAATATAAAAGAATAAATACCACAGTAAAATGGAGTTATTTTAAAACATTTTCTTGAAAACATTTTTTGGAGCAAGAAGTCCTATTAAATAAACCTGCATTCAAAGTTTGCAAAGATAAGATTTGGAAAGGGAGCGGAATAACGCATGTAAAAGGTAACTGTGCAAATCAAGTCCTTAACAGTTAACACTATTTCCTTTGCTCTCAGCCAGATGGCCAATTTACGAGTATAAGAAGAAGTCCATTTGAGGTCAGAAACTGTGTACGTATGTTTATAGTACTGACGGAAAAGAAAATTGTCACTTGTTCTGCTATTTGTTGTTCTGCCTCTGGTCATGTTCTAGTCTCTGTTGTATAAATGTAAAAAATAATACAGGATCAGGAATTTGTTTATTATCATTATTCCTTTAGTTCCACATGTATTGTCCAGTTTACAAGAGACAATTCATTTTTAGTTAGTAAATGAAAACATGTAGCAGAAATAGGCAGTGATAAAATGAAATATTTCAGTTCATCCAACCAGAAACTTAAATACGTATTAGTTTCCAGCCAATTAGAATGAATCCTTTATTTTCCTTTAAATATATCCGGGTGTGTACCAACATGTCACATTGAAACATTTTGCAATATATCAAGTTATACACTTAATGAGTTAAAATTTGACTGCTATTAAAGCTTAAAATATCATTTTAAAATGTAGATTCAATCAATGTTGTATCACATTTGTGAACTTTCTCCGTTTTCTAAACTCGATATTTTTATTTATGGACTTATCATAAATATGCGCGCAAGGCCTGAGGATTCTGTATAATTATTGACTAGTAACTGGATATGTACGCTGAAAGTGAGTGAACTCACGGCAATTACAAATTACAACTGTTGCCGTTGTATAAGGTTTTCGAAGTGTCAGGATTATGGGCTAATACTCGGAGAATGTCAGAAAAACAAAGGAATAATTACCATGATTATTCTAAGTCTTATTTTAAAAAGTTTTATTACAATGTTGGGTGTATTAGGGACACTTCGTGAATTTGTCACCTCGTACCTTTGATGACTTTTTTAGAGTTTGACCGTTACACACGATTTCGTTCTCAGCAGAGCAGTAACGATAAGTTTTTGTTCTCTAGTTTCAATGTGAACTAATTGTACTGGTGTCCTAGGAACTTGATCCATACTCTTAACATTTCAACCATCACAGTCTTTGAAAGTAAATTGCACTTAGCTTACATTAAAACTATAATTGAGAAAAATTGCCCTAATACAGTGTTCTGATTCTGTTACATATGGTTCTCGTAGTTATAATTTACTCTTTATTTCTCTTTGATTATTTAAAACTTTTTTGAAATTCAGTTGCTGTTTAGAAGACGATCTGACGCACAATGATAATGCTTAAGCGCAAAATTATTTCTACCTTTTTCAGATTCAAGCCAAAGGATATTACAACAACATAGGTGTTATGTTGAGAAAACCTTCGTTCAAACTCGAGCATATATACATGCAAACGAAATACTGCGGCAACACAGGAGACTGATAATAACAGGTAAATCAGGACAAGGTAAATCATACATGGCTAATCAACTCTTGATGAAAATCATTGCAGACGACCCAAATATAAAACCTCTAATTCTAACCACTGTCGAGCAATGGAAACGCCTAATCGATGTATCAGTCAGATTTGGTATAATTGTTGATGACATGTGTGGGAAGATCTGCTTGAACGAAGGAGAATTGATGAAATGGAGAGAGGAATCTACATATATGCTAACTCTTATAGAAAATGGGAGACATGTCGTAATTTTTACAATGAAATCTTATTTCAGTGAGAATATATTAGTGACCATGCAATCTTGTCCATTGTTTTCCACACAAATTATTTTGAACTTGGACACTATTAAATTAAACTTTGCAGAAAAAAACGAATTCGCTAATATATACTTCAAAGAGTATGCTTTGAGCGCTAATGAGGTATCGACTATATGTAAAACTGATGAAACAACAGTGGGATTTCCCCAGCTTTGCAAAGCCGCAGAGATGATTAAAGATAAATCAAAATTATTCGGCCTGTTTTCCAAACCTCGTGAAATGATACTCGAGCAAATCAATCATTTCCGCCTGTATGACAAAATGATCTATGGTTGCCTGGTTCTTGTGTTGTTGTCCAAAGGAAGACTTAACATTCAATCAATCAGGGAGCTTGCAAATGACCGTGAAAAGAAGGAAAACATAGCCTTTTCGATTTTTATTTCATGTGGTATTCCTGATGTAGTACCTCTTAAAGTGTTACACACTCTCAGATCTTTACAAGGTACATACCTCTCATTTGATCCAAGTGAGGAATCATATTCTTTTGGTCATGATTCCATCGAAGATGCTGTATTTTGTTCATATTTAGAATTCTTTCCTGAAGAAACACTGCTTTACTGCCCATTACAACTCCTTTGCAAACGGTGCACAATCAAGTATGATTCCAATGACATACAGAAAACACCACAAGACAATACATTAATTTTGCATCCATCTTGTCAAGCGCATCTGATCAATAGAATCACAAAAGCGTTGAGGGAATGCAGTCCAACAGATTTTAGAATTGTTTCCGAGGCAAATATATGGACTTGCGAAAACTTTACAAAAGCTTTTCTTGCTGAATTTAAAGAAATACATTGTATTGCTGACAAAGAAAACAATTCCCTTCTGGTTCATGCAGCAAATGCTAACAATCGTGATCTTGTTGATAAGCTTCTATACGAATTGGACAATATTCCAGAGGATAAAAAGAAAAACGTTTATCACTTTCTTACAAAAAGTGCCCAAGCGTCATGTGCCCACAAGGATACATATTTAATTGAGAAAATATGTAAAGATGGCCGTGTGGACGTCAATGATATTCTTCCGAACTCGATCCAACACGGATCTGTAGATGCAATAGAATTTCTTTTGGAAAGTGGAGCTGATATTAAATACAGATCCAAAAAAGGAGAAAACCTGCTTCATATTGCATGCCTTCACGGCAGACTTGACCTTGTCAAGTTTCTGCTTTCAAAACAACCAAATCTTGCAAACGAATTTGATGGTGATGGTCGAAGTGTCGGCCTTTCAGTTGCTGCTGGAGGACGAGTTGATATTCTGGAATTTCTTTTAGCATTAGGTTTAGATCCCATGTATACTGATCAAACAGGCTGGAACCTTCTGCATTATGCTTGTTGGCATGCGAACAAGGCTATGGCTGAACACTTAGCAGGCAAATATTCCAAACTGATCTACGGTGAAACAAATGAGGGTTTATCTGTGCTTATGTGTGCTGCATTTGGTGGAAATATAAATATTTTTTCAAAAGTGTACCAATTAATGGAAAACTCGTTGAACGGTGACAAAAACTCATATACAGATATGACAAATAACGTCCAATATTTGACAAGAAAAACAAAGGATCAACAAACATTACTGCATATGTCATGCCTACGAGGTGGCTTCGAAATGATCAAGTACTTAGAACAAACCTATCCTACAATGCTCCATGAGGTGGACAACATGACACGAAAACCGGCTCATTACGCTGCACACAGCGGAAATATCGCTGTATTAAGCTATTTGATTGATTGTGGCACAGATCCGTGGTGTAAAACCACTCAGGAAGAGACCTTACTGCATAGAGCATGCATTAATGGTAAGTTAGAAATGAGCAAACACTTGGTAAAAATGTATCCCACAATGCTCCATGAGGTGGACAACATGAGGAGAACACCGGCTCATTACGCTGCACAGAGCGGCAATATTGCTTTATTATGCTGTCTGATTGATTGCGGCATAGATCCCTGGTATAAAAGCTCTGAGGAAGAGACATTGCTCCACAGGGCATGCCTCGGTGGGCATATAGAAATGAGTAAACACTTGGTACAATCTTATCCTACAATGCTCCATGAGGTGGACAACATGAGGAGAACACCGGCTCATAACGTTGCACACAACGGCAATACTGCTTTATTAATCTATTTGATTGATTGTGGCACAGATCCGTGGTGTAAAACCACTCAGGAAGAGACCTTACTGCACAGAGCATGCATTAATGGTAAGTTAGAAATGAGCAAACAATTGGTAAAAACCTATCCCACAATGCTCTATGAGTTGGACAACATGAAGAAAACACCGGCTCTTTTCGCTGCAGAGAGCGGCAATATCGCTTTATTAAGCTATTTGATTGATTGTGGCACAGATCCGTGGTGTAAAACCGCTCAGAAAGAGATCTTACTGCACAGAGCATGCATTAATGGTAAGTTAGAAATGAGCAAACACTTAGTAAAAACATATCCCACAATGCTCCATGAGGTGGACATCATGAAGAAAACACCGGCTCATTTCGCTGCAGAGAGTGGCAATATCGCTTTATTAAGCTATTTGATTGATTGTGGTACAGATCCGTGGTGTAAAACCGCTCAGAAAGAGATCTTACTGCACAGAGCATGCATTAATGGTAAGTTAGAAATGAGCAAACACTTAGTAAAAACATATCCTACAATGCTCCATGAGGTGGACAACATGAAGAAAACACCGGCTCATTTTGCTGCAGAGAGCGGCAATATCGCTTTATTAAGCTATTTGATTGATTGTGGCACAGATCCGTGGTGTAAAACCGCTCAGGAAGATACCCTGCTCCACAGGGCATGCCTTGGTGGACATATAGAAATGAGTAAACACTTGGTACAATCTTATCCTACAATGCTCCATGAGGTGGACAACATGAGGAGAACACCGGCTCATAACGTTGCACACAACGGCAATACTGCTTTATTAAGCTATCTGATTGATTGTGGCACAGATCCGTGGTGTACAACCGCTCAGGAAGAGACCTTACTGCACAGAGCATGCATTAATGGTAAGTTAGAAATGAGCAAACACTTGGTGCAATCTTATCCTAGAATGCTCCATGAGGTGGACAATATGAAAAAAACACCGGCTCATTACGCTGCACAGAACGGCAATACTGCTTTATTAAGCTATTTGATTGATTGTGGCACAGATCCGTGGTGTAAAACCGCTCAGGAAGAGACATTACTGCACAGAGCATGCATTAATGGTAAGTTAGAAAGTAGCAAACACTTAGTAAAAACATATCCCAGAATGCTCTATGAGGTGGACAACATGAGGAGAACATCGGCTCAATACGCTGCACAGAGCGGAAATCTCGGTTTATTATGCTTTCTGATTAATTGTGGCACAGATCCGTGGGATAAATCCTCTGAGGAAGAGACCTTGCTCCACAGGGCATGCCTTGTTGGGCATATAGAAATGAGCAAACACTTGGTACAAACTTATCCTACAATGCTCCATCAGGTGGACAATATGAGGAGAACACCGGCTCATAAAGTTGCATACAACGGCAATACTGCTTTATTAAGCTATTTGATTGATTGTGGCACAGATCCGTGGTGTAAAACCGCTCAGGACGAGACCTTACTGCACAGAGCATGCATTAATGGTAAGTTAGAAATGAGCAAACACTTGGTAAAATCGTATCCTACAATGCTCCATGAGTTGGACAACATGAAGAGAACACCGGCTCATTTTGCTGCAGAGAGCGGCAATATCACATTATTAAGCTATCTAATTGATTGTGGCATAGATCCGTGGTGTAAAACCGCTCAGGAAGAGACCCTGCTCCACAGGGCATGCCTCGGTGGGCATATAGAAATGAGTAAACACTTGGTACAAGCTTATCCTACAATGCTCCATGAGGTGGACAACATGAGGAGAACACCGGCTCATAACGTTGCACACAACGGCAATACTGCTTTATTAAGCTATTTGATTGATTGTGGCACAGATCCGTGGTGTAAAACCGCTCAGGAAGAGACCTTACTGCACAGAGCATGCATTAATGGTAAGTTAGAAATGAGCAAGCACTTATTAAAAACGTATCCCACAATTCTCCATGAGGTGGACAACATGAGGAGAAAACCGGCTCATTACGCTGCACAGAGCGGCAATATCGCTTTATTATGTTATTTGATTGATTGTGGCACAGATCCGTGGTGTAAAACCTCTGAGGAGGAGACCTTGCTCCACAGGGCATGCCTCGGTGGGCATATAGAAATGACTAAACACTTGGTACAATCTTATCCTACAATGCTCCATGAGGTAGACAAAATGAAGAAAACACCGGCTCATTTTGCTGCAGAAAGCGGCAATATTGCCTTATTAAGTTATCTGATTGTTTGTGGTACAGATCCGTGGTGTAAAACCTCTGAGAATGAGACCTTGCTCGAGAGGGCATGCCTTGGAGGGCATATAGAAATGAGTAAACACTTGGTACAATCTTATCCTACAATGATTCATATGGTGGACAACATGAGGAGAACACCGGCTCATAACGTTGCACACAACGGCAACACTGCTTTATTATGCTATTTGATTGATTGTGGCACAGATCCGTGGTGTAAAACCGCTCAGGAAGAGACCTTACTGCACAGAGCATGCATTAATGGTAAGTTAGAAATGAGCAAATACTTGATACAATCTTATCCTAGAATGCTCCATGAGGTGGACAACATGAAGAAAACACCGGCTCATTTTGCTGCAGAGAGCGGCAATATCGCTTTATTAAGCTATCTGATTGTTTGTGGCAATGATCCGTGGTGTAAAACCGCTCAGGAAGAGACCCTGCTCCACAGGGCATGCCTTGGTGGGCATATAGAAATGAGTAAACACTTGGTACAATCTTATCCTACAATGCTCCATGAGGTGGACAACATGAGGAGAACACCGGCTCATAATGTTGCACACAACGGCAATACTGCTTTACTAAGCTATTTGATTGACTGTGGCACAGATCCGTGGTGTACAACCGCTCAGGAAGAGACCTTACTGCACAGAGCATGCATTAATGGTAAGTTAGAAATGAGCAAACACTTGATACTATCTTATACTACAATGCTCCATGAGGTGGACAACATGAAGAAAACACCGGCTCATTTCGCTGCACAGAACGGCAATACTGCTTTACTAAGCTATTTGATTGATTGTGGCACAGATCCGTGGTGTAAAACCGCTCAGGACGAGACCTTACTGCACAGAGCATGCATTAATGGTAAGTTAGAAATGAGCAAACACTTGGTACAATCTTATCCTACAATGCTTCATGAGGTGGACAACATGAGCAGAACACCGGCTCATTACGCTGCACAGAGCGGCAATGTCGCTTTATTATGCTATCTGATTGATTGTGGCACAGATCCGTGGTATAAAACCTCTGAGGAAGAGACCTTGCTCCACAGGGCATGCCTTGGTGGGCAAAAAGAAATGAGTAAACACTTGGTACAATCTTATCCTACAATGCTCCATGAGGTGGACAATATGAGGAGAACACCGGCTCATAACGTTGCACATAACGGCAATACTGCTTTATTAAGATATTTGATTGATTGTGGCACAAATCCGTTATGTAAAACCGCTCACGAAGAGACCTTACTGCACAGAGCATGCATTAATGGTAAGTTGGAAATGAGCAAACACTTGGTACAATCTTATCCTACATTGCTCCATGAGGTGGACAACATGAAGAAAACACCGGCTCATTTCGCTGCACAGAGTGGCAATATTGCTTTATTAAGTTATCTGATTGTTTGTGGCAATGATCCGTGGTGTAAAACCGCTCAGGAAGAGACCCTGCTCCACAGGGCATGCCTTGGTGGGTATATTGAAATGAGTAAGCACTTGGTACAATCTTATCCAACAATGCTCCATGAGGTGGACAACATGAGGAGAACACCGGCTCATAACGTTGCTCACAACGGCAATACTGCTTTATTAAGCTATTTAATTGATTGTGGCACAGATCCGTGGTGTAAAACCGCTCATGAAGAGACCTTACTGCACAGAGCATGCATTAATGGTAAGTTAGAAATGAGCAAACATTTGGTTAAAACGTATCCAACAATGCTCCATGAGGTGGACAACATGAGGAGAACACCGGCTCATTACGCTGCACAGAGTGGCAATATCGCTTTATTATACTATCTGATTGATTGTGGCAAAGATCCGTGGTATAAAACCTCTGAGAATGAGACCTTGCTCCACAGGGCATGCCTTGTTGGGCATATAGAAATGAGTAAACACTTGGTACAATCTTATCCTACAATGCTCCATGAGGTGGACAAGATGAATAAAACACCGGCTCATTTTGCTGCAGAGGGCGGCAATTTCGCTTTATTAAGCTATCTGATTGTTTGTGGTACTGATCCGTGGTGTAAAACCGCTGAGGAAGAGACATTACTCCACAGGGCATGCCTCGGTGGGCATATAGAAATGAGTAAACACTTGTTACAATCTTATCCTACAATGCTCCATGAGGTGGACAACATGAGGAGAACACCGGCTCATAACGTTGCACACAATGGCAATACTGCTTTATTAATCTTTTTGATTGATTGTGGCACAGATCCGTGGTGTAAAACCGCTCAGGAAGAGACTTTACTGCACAGAGCATGCATTAATGGTAAGTTAGAAATGTGCAAACACTTGGTACAATCTTATCCTACAATGCTCCATGAGGTGGACAACATGAGGAGAACACCGGCTCATAACGTTGCACACAACGGTAATATTGCTTTGTTAATCTATTTGATTGATTGTGGCACAGATCCGTGGTGTAAAACCGCTCAGGAAGAGACCTTACTGCACAGAGCATGCATTAATGGTAAGTTAGAAATGAGCAAACATTTGGCAAAAACCTATCCCACAATGCTCCATGAAGTGGACAACATGAAGGAAACACCAGCTAATTACGCTGCAGAGAGCGGCAATATCTCTTTATTAAGCTATCTAATTGATTGTGGCATAGATCCGTGGTGTTAAACCTGTGAGGAAGAGACCTTGCTCTACAGGACATGCCTTGGTGGGCATATATAATTGAGTAAACACTTGGTACAAACTTATCCTACAATGCTCCATCAGGTGGATCGCATGAAGAGAAAACCGGCTTATAACGCTGCAGAAAGACGCAATATGGCTTTAGTAAACTATCTGATTGATTGTGGCACAGATCCGTGGTGTAAAACATCTCAGGAAGAGACCTTGCTGCATATAGCATGCATTAATGGTCAGTTAGAAATGAGTCAACACTTGGTACAGTCTTATCCTACAATGCTCCATGAGGTGAGCAACATGAAGGAAACAGCAGCTCATTACGCTGCAGAGAGCAGCAATATGGCTTTATTAAGCTATCTGATTGATTGTTTCACTGATCCGTGAGGTAAAACCGCTCAGGAAGAGACCTTACTGCACTGAGCATGCCTTAATAGTCATTTGGAAATGAGCAAACACTTAACAAATACGTATCCTACAATGCTCCATGAGGTGGACTACATGAAGAGAACGCTAACTCTATGTTCTGCAGTTAGCCGTAGAGCCATTAATTTACGGTATTTAAGTGACTCACCCGAGAATAATACATCATATGTATATCTTGAAAGGGGAAAAGAAAGAAGGGGCAGAGGATAAGATAAACGTTGCCAATTGATGTAAAAAGGAATAAGATATTGTGAAGTGGTTGGTGTACATAAGCAATATAGTTTAATTAGATAAATGGTTGGTGTACATGAGCAATACAGTTTAATTAGATAAGTGGTTGGTGTACATAAGCAATACAGTTTAATTAGATACGTGGTTGGTGACATAAGCAATAAAGTTTATTCAGATATGTGGCTGTTGTACATAAGCAATAAAGTTTAATTAGATAAGTGGTTGGTGTACATGATCAATGCAGTTTAATTAGATAAGTGGTTGGGGTACACGAGCAATAAAGTTTAATTTTTCCTCTGCCTCACCGTTTGTAAAAATCCTTCAAATCATTAAAGGCTAGTGTCATAATTGTAATTTTGTTTCTGCAAATATACTTCCATTATAATATTATTGTATACATGTGTTTTTATAGATGTACAATAATGTTTCATTCCTCACTGCCATCTTTGGGCATTATGTTGAATAATATTGTCGATAAAATGTAAATTTCGGGATTTAAACTTATTGATGAGAATTGTAAATTTTGAGGATTTGGCTTTTTTTTTTAGTATTTATGTAGCCTTTGACAAAATTATTGAAGGAAATTTAAACAAGTGTAGAAATAACTCTGATTTTTTTGTTGTGCCAAAGTTTGTGACTGAATGGAAACGTGTTGTTTGCCAAATATGAAATGTACGTTCACTGTAGACCATGTTATGTGTTTCTTCATATTAAGATATCTCTCATACAAGGAGAAATTTGAAAATCGTTGTTTCTTATCCAGTTAATGAGAGAGAGAAAGAAGCAGGGGGACATACATACTATTGTTTTGAATTACTTATGCATTAGATATTACTCAAATAACAAACAACATGTACATCAATATTATATGTGGGCAAACATTAGATTTGCAAAGACGTTACTCGAAGAAGCTTGGCTTTGCAAGACTAAAATGCGCTCACTGATATATACCAACGTAATTTTTTTGTGTCACGTCAAGTCCATGGTTATTTCAGTCTATATGGCTTCACAATTGAGAATGATAGCTGAGCTCTATTCTAACAGTATGTGAAGAACTTGTCCAAGAAGAATAGTACAGTAATAACCAATTTGCTACAAATTGTATTTGTAAAATGCAATGGATGCAGTGAATACCGTATTTAGTCACGCCAGGTATTTATAGGCCAATAATCTGAAAATAGAACAATTACCCCGTCTTGTTACTCAGAAACAACATATTTAACAAAATTGTCGGTGAAAAAATACGGCAAAAGAACACATCGCGCAATTATTAAACAATTTATTTTACATCTGGCACGCGAGTTAGTGAGACAGGAGTGAAGAACAAGTTCTCTATCATATATCCTCTAATACTTACATGCAAATAACAAAGATCTACAAGATGAAGATGAAAATACTTCATATACGAAGTTGAGGAAAGCATTATAATGATACAAATGAGGCAACACTGCCATGGTAAATTAGGAGGTTGATTACAATACTACTATTAAAAAGACTAATTTTAAAGCATGATAAACGTTAGAGACTGCCCACATTTTCCTAATATAAATCTAATATAAATCTAAACCATCAATGTTATTCAATAGTTAACGTATCTATTATATTCTTCAATTAGACATGTATTAAAAATAATCTGTGTAAAAGAGTCTGCAAATGGAAAATTGGTAATGTTTCAATGCGCAAAGAGCCGTTGATAACTGTCCTTTTCTTATATATGGTGCAATAAATCTAATTTTAAGATTAAAATATTCTTGGCACAGTATATAATAATATATCATTGTTAAGTATCCTAAATAGCATCCTGTTACATAACAGAAATACCTATGCATTTACTTAGGTCTCAGTTTACTGGAGCTACCTTGATTTATATAGCTACAGTTATTTCCTTTTGAGTTTGAAAATGTTCTTGGAACATAAAGCACAAATAAATCTACTCTGTTTCGCCAGAGTCATCTCCTTATTCATGCGACCAAATAATTTTACTTGACAATCAAGAAGATGATAATTGTATTTAAAGCTGTAGACCTTTACATGCAATGGTATCTTATAGGTTAGACAATTTTAATTTGTACTTTTCGTAATTGGCACCCATGCCCTTATCTGTACCCTAAACACTGTATATTATGTTTGGTGTATGTTTGTAATCATATATATATATATATATATATATATATATATATATATATATATATATATATATATATATATATATATATATATATATATATATATATATCATATCTGACATTGTATTAATTTTGAATAGACCTACAATTCATTTCCTAGAAATGCAAAAAAGTAGTGTGCTTATGTTGGCTTATATCATTTTTATTGTGAAGACATAGACTTGATTAGTTTACTAAGCTTGTAAAGAAAAGCTACGTTAACTGTGTATTTACAAGAACCACATTCAATATTTTTTTTAATACTTTTTATATTTTTTACACTCGCCATCACTTTTGTTGGATGGGAGAATTAAATTGTAGTATGATCACATAGTTATTGTAATAGTGATATAAACAATATATGATGTAGTAAAGAATAAGCTCATAAATCGATTAAAATATTATTTCATTCTATCACACTTACACTTTTAAATGATCTTGTGATTTAGTGTAATATATTAATATTACAAATGGTTTTGAATTTATTGGAGTTTCTTTTCCCTATAGTTTTTAACTTGCTGTACAAATGTTATTTTAATCCTTTCATAATTGTCATATTTGCTATATGTATGTATGTATGTATGTATGTATGTATGTATGTATGTATGTATGTATGTATGTATGTATGTATGTATGTATGTATGTATGTATGTATGTACGTATGTATGTATGTATGTATGTATGTATTTTTGTATGTATGTATGTATGTATGTATGTATGTATGTATGTATGCATGTATGCATGCATGTATGTATGTCTGTCTCTCACTCAATGAATCTGTAAAGCCTGTTCAAGTCACTACTCGTAGGTTATGTAATAAATGAAAGTAGCTTTACATACCGTAATTGTTATCGACATATAACAGTTAATCCAATTGAAATTACGAGGATCAAAAATAATAATAATAGAATACGTTGCATGCATTGATGTGAGATTGGAAAATTACACTCGAGGCAAATAATTTTGAGGAAAGAGGTAGGCTAAATTGTATCGCATGCTTTAAAAATCTGCCTAACCCTAAACACAACCCCTCAATAATGAGTTTCACTAACCCACACCAGTGCAGACGCCAAATCCAATATTACCTATCAGAGATGGCAATGGTTTGGAATGTTTTGTCAGAGCGATTAGGCAATACAATTTGCTTAATTTGAATACGTCAATATACATACATACATACATACATACATATATATATACATATATATATATATATATATATATATATATATATATATATATATATATATATATATATATATATATATATAGCATTCTAACATGAAAGGTTTCCATTAATAATGAAACAACAGAAATATCGTTTACGCATGTCTTGCTTGTAATGTGCATTCAAAGATAAATACATAACTGAAACTGAAGAATTATTAACTTCATTTTCTTCCGGTGGCTACTACATGTGTATCAATGGTGAATATAAAATAATTTTGTATATGGCAATTACTTCAATAGAAATTGTCGTAGTAGAAAACTATATAAAGTTGGTAATTTAAGAGTGATCTGCGATATGTTCATGGAGCTATTCTCAAGTTACTTTTATAACATATATTCATTGTTCTGATCTAGAGTCATGTTTCTGTATTAATTATTCAAAAGAAGACGAGTGCATATGAAAGCATGAATCCCATACAATCTTAGATATTGTGTCATGTTATAAATATAACTGCCTTTCAAAGTACCAATCATTTTGGTATTAATAGTGTGTCTATTTACCAAGCAGTTGTACTAGTAACATCGATTTTATTGTTGATGGACAGCAATACTTTGTATGTCCATGTTGTGTTTATGGTTACCTATTTTTACTGATTATAGTCTCATTATGATCTAATAATTATTCGTGTAATATGGAAATATAGAATCTTGTTACAACAAAGTATATTTGTGGTACTGAGCTATGTTTTGTATTTATCTAATTACGAGCCATTTAATCGCTTTACTGCTATATGTCTTCCTCTAATTTAGCGGATGAAGTTTTAGCTAAAAGAATAAAGTAGATTAAGTGTTGGATTGAAATTGGGATTAACAGAAACACAGTAATGGATTAAGTCTTGGGTAAAACTATTAAAATAATTTTTGCATTTGATTAGATGTTGAATGAAAAGTTAAAGATAAAAACAACATTGTAGTACATTGAGTCTTGAGCAAATTTATTAAGAGATGTTTTGTAGTGGATTATATATTGAATGAAAAAGTTAAAGAAAAAACCATTGTAATCGATTAGGTCTAAAGTACAAATATTAAAATATATTTTGTAGTGGATTATATATGGAATAAAAAGATTAAAGATAAAACCATCATTGTAGTCGATTAAGTCTAAGATAAAAATATTAAAATATATTTTGTAGTGGATTAGATGCTAAATGAAAAGTGAAATATAAAAACAACATTGGATTACGTTATGGATACACTATTCAAAGATGTATTTTAGTGGATTCGGTGTTGAATGAAAACGTTAATGATAAAAACAACCTTGTTGGAATTGTAATCATGAAGATGGAGGTGCCAATCTTGCACAAGTTGCTTTGTTTGTTCTACTTGCAATTCATTTGTGTCTTTGCATTTGTCGCAATCGTTTGTCTTTCCCATACTTAGATAATGCTTGTAGGTGTTGTAATTCTTCATTATGCTTAATACATGTAATTTGATCACTACTGTTAATTTTTTATACTGCATATCTAGTACATTTCTATTATTATATGAACATCATATCTTAGATACAAAAGTTTCACTTGTATTGGATTAGATTGGTATGGTGTTTTTTTTCCAAGATTTGCATAATACCGTATCAATAATGCATTTTAATATTTGAACCTGACACTGATAAAGGACACTATTCTGCTTTATCTGTTTATGATTTTGCGGCAAGGTGAAGGCTGATAAAATGTGTCAGCGTTTAATATACTAATTAGCACATTTGATTGATAATAATGATGATATTTGAATGATGATATTTAATATAATTGAATGACTATAATGAGTATACTTGAATTATGATAATGAATGTATTATCAGTGATTAAATTGAATAATTTTGCATGATGATACTGAACATGGTCAAGTGATGATAATAAATGTATCTGAATGATGATAATAAATGTATCTGAATGATGATAATAAATGTATCTGAATGATGATAATAAATGTATCTGAATGATGATAATAAATGTATCTGAATGATGATAATAAATGTATCTGAATGATGATAATGAGCATGGTGGAATGATGACAATGAATGTATTTGAAATAATAATGAATAAGACTGAATGAAAATAAGGAACATGGTGAAATTATTTTAATACATGCATCTGCATGATGATGATCAATCATGGATGAATGATTATCATGAATAAATTTGAATGCTGATAATTAGTATGATTGAATAATACAGCGAATGTGTTGAAATAACAAGATTACGACATTTTTATTAATTGTTTTACGAGATCATGTTGCCGATTTATTGTACCTTTTATTAAATGAATTACAATACATCATAGTTATTACTTCTTCCTATTGCAGAGAGCAAGCATTTTCTAAATTATAGATTAAACATTTCATTAAAGTGCACTTGTTCAAACACTTTACACTGCCTTACGTTTAATAAGAATTGTAAAGTGGACAATGACATTTATTAAATTTCCTTAATTACAAACTGATTCACATAATCTTTTCCAAAGGTAGACCTTTATAAAATAAGTGATTTTATGGGTCATAGAAATAAGAGCGTATACATCATCATCAGCTTCATAAAGCTATACAATTGGTACTAGCATTTTGGGGTATTTTAGAAAACTAGTTAATAAATTTGCAATGAAATTGTAAAACCTGCTAAAATGTGATCATTCAAGAATAATCATGTTTTCACTTTTCCGGGTTTTAGACATTTCCATTTGTTTTTCACTCTTGCATGGTGAAATATAGTCACTTCTTTGGTAAGGGCAGCACCAGTAAGAATGTTGAAGTTTTGTGTAAAAGTATTTGGAAGCCAAATAGCTCCAACTCAAATGGATGCCTTCTGCTAACACTTCAAGATAATAATGTTATGGGTCAGGTATGCCAGGAATTGTCTTCCCTGCATACGCAGAAATCTTTTGTTATCATTGTAAACTGTTTTAAAATGTTGTTCTAAAAGTTTTGAAAATCACATGTTGTCAAGTATGTTAATTTTAAGACTATATAGAATATTTCAATGCAGAACGAAAGTTTATATACTAAAATGCGATGAGTTCTGTACACAGAATATTCTGGTCTCCTGGATATTATAATCATTAGGGTCAAATTGAAACAAGAAATATAACAATACTAAAATGCAATGAGTTCTGTATTTCACGTTGCACCAATGCTGTTTGTAAGGTTTAATAAATAGATCCTGCTCCACATGTGTGCTACAAATTGTTAGAAGTAAAACATATAAAGAACAAATAATTATCACAAAATCTACAAAAGTTTCTGGTCTCCTGCATGTTAGAATTATTAGAATCAATTAGCAACAAGAGATATGACAATACAGAGTTGTGCAGGAATAATAAATAATGAATGGGTTCTTGTGTATATCACATAAAACACCAAACAGTATCTTTTGATGTAATTCTAAATAAAATACATGGCTTTTGCAAGGCATACAGCTTTTAACCAGAAAAAATATGCTGTCAGGATTTAACGTTGTAGATGTGGTAACATTAGTATAATAATAATAATAATAATAATAATAATAATAATAATAATGTTAACATCACAACTTCATTGATGTGGTTTATATATATATATATATATATATATATATATATATATATATATATATATATATATATATATATATATATATATATATATATATATATTTATATATATATATTACATGTTAGGCCTCTAGCATGCTTCCAAAATTTAAGTTCATTGACCTTTGTATCTTTTAACACTTTGGTATTGTTTCGAGCTGTTTTAAACACCAATGTTGTAAAATTAGAAACAATCATGTGTGAACTGGCAGATGCTTTATCTTCTCAGGAAACGGACACACCAGCCCATAAATGAGTCTCCTGCTGCCTTGCAGGTCGGCTTTGGTTAGCCAAAGTCTAAGGGAGTAAACCCTAAAAGACAATCCGGAGTGGAGACCCTAAGGCAGCTGGAAGATGTACTATATCCCCTTCTGGCAACTCCTTGGTCTGGAGAGGGATGTGGTCCGCCAGACAACTTTTGCATAAAGATACGCTGATAATGCTGGAAAAATATGAAGTTACCATAGTGGTTCGGTCGTCGCCCGGGTAAACAATGGACCGTGCCTGCCGTTGTCCACCAGGGCGGAAGTGTGCTACTGGTACTTTGTATAAAATCAGAGCGAGAGACAGCAACGCCATCGCCACTCTGGCGCAAATTGGAAGACTCCAAGAGTTGACACATGAGATGGAACACTACACATGGCACATTTCGGGACTCTGTGAAGTCAGATGGAAAGCCCATTAAGAACACCAAGCTGAAGATGGGCATATATTATACTATAGTGGAGAGTTAGACAAGTCATTAAATGGGTTGGCTTCCTTGTAAACAAAGCCATCAAGGGATCTGTGCTTGAATATCTAACAGAATCATCTTCATTTGTCTGAAAACATCTCCCATTAACATCACAATTATCCAAGTCAATACCTCTAACTACTGATCATGATGATGAAGAAATAGAGGAGTTATACAATACTCCAGGATATTCTAAACATGGTAAGTAAAAACGAATGGAATGTCCAAGTTGGCAAAAATGCTCGAAAAGACTGGGATGATCATTGTGGACCTTCTTGCAATGACCTTACCAATGAAAGCGCAAACTACAACAACTTGGTATTGGCCAACACACTGGGCCAACATAAAGCTTCACGATGCTGGACATGGCACGCACCAAATGAAACCAATCATTACCAGATCGACTACATACTGGTTCAAAACCGTTCCAGATCTGGCGTCAATAGAGCAAAACTAAAAACGTTCCCAGGTGCTTATGTTGGGTGTGATCGCGACCTCGTGATTATAAACATCCGAGTGAGGCTGAAGAAAATTAACAAGCCAAAAAAAATTAGGATCAAGTTCAACCTTGAACAACTGAAGGACTCTAACATCTGCAAGTCATTTCAAGCCACAATTGGAGAAACATTTGTTGCACTTCTTGTGATGGATGTTGATGTTAAAGTGATGACAGACACGTTCAACACAGTCATGACAACAGCTACCAAGAACATCATTGGCCTCCCAACGGAAAACCCAGGGTTACAGAAGAAATTCTGAATCTGTGTGATGAGACCTAAAATGCATCAGACACACAACAAGGGCAATGTAGTACCGAGACATGAACAAGAAAATAAAAACAAACTTGAAGAAACAAATGAATATTGGATGGGACAAAAGTGCACGGAGATAGAGAGCAGTCTGATAAAGAACAACAGCACAAAGGTATTCCAAATTGTGAAAGACCTCAACAGACAGAAGCAGCCAAGAGTCAGTTCAGTTAAAGACGAAACTGGAAAATACCTTACATAAGCAAGTGAGATTGTATTGCAGAAAGATGGACTGAGTATTGTAAAGAACTCTACAACCATCCGTCCACAGGAGACCCAAAGGTGATTGAGGTCCCACGCTCCACAAATGATGATGACATCCCCATTCTGAAAGAAGAAGTGGAGCCAGTAATAAGAGCACTGAAGAATGGGAAGGCACCTGAACTCATCAACAATATGTGTGTGTGGGCGGGAGGGGAATCAGTGATAGAGCTACAAACAGAGCTCTGCAACAAGATCTGGCAGACAGGTTAATTGCCAACACTCTCCATAAATTGCAATCTCTTCAGCTGTGCCAAAATTACAGAACTATCAGTTTGATCAACCATGCTAGTACGGTAATGCTCAAGTTCATATTGAACATACTGAATTCACAAGCAAATTAAATAATCGCCAAGGAACAGGCAGGGTTCCTTAGTGGAAGAAGCACAACAGAACAAAGATTCAATCTCAGGGCTCTGTGTGAAATGTACTCGCAACATCAACATGACATTTATCATGTGTTCATAGATTTCAAAAAGGCTTTTGACAGAGTGTGGCATGAGGCATTGTGGGCTACAATGAAGAAGTACAACATGGGTCAAAAGTTGACTAATACCATCATTGAGCTGTACACCAAGGCGAACAGACCAGCTTTATAGGTGTCCATTTGTCAAAGAAAAGCTTCGTACGAAAACGAAAAATATAAGGTCAATAACGATAAACCTAAGCCTCGTATTGACCGAGAGAATCTCTGTTGGGTTAGTTGATTTGTTACTAGTTTGTTGTCGTCTATGGTTTCAAAAATTGTACGACGTTTTCATTTGCCCGATGACACCTTATCGAGGTCGAACCCGCCCTTCCTAAAGTACCTGCTGATTGGATAAGGATATCAACACCCCAGGATAACATTCTTAGACACCACAATGACAAGGAGGAGGCCGACATGCTACTGTACCGTTATGTTATAGACCAGCTGGTACACGATGACAGAATATTGAAGTTGATATTCCTGGGCAAACCGAAAAACAAAATCTTGTGTTAAATGGTATTGTTTTAGTAGTGGAGGACGCATTACGCGCTGAACAAATTCCGTGGACGCTAGGATACGCAATGACGATACATTCTTCTCAAAGGTTAACTATTTCTGATTCAATTGTGTGGAGGATCGTTGATGATCGTGTCGAGTGGTCAAACTTAGTCTATCTCGTAATGTCACGAGTTAGAAGAATAAATCAACTACGGAGAGTTATCATCAATTTTGATGCCACCAACAACGACATTATCCACGATGATATAGTAAGAAACAAATTACCTGGTTATAAACAAAAAATGACAAAAACCTAATCGCGACTTCGATATTGATGCTGAATTTGTAATGATGCTGAAACAGCAACAGAATACTCATTCGTAAGTTGTAATTGTATAATGATGTGGCAGTATTCGGATAAACATCCGAGACAATTAACCGTAGACAGAAAACCTATCTTGAATGTTGTCGAAATCGAGGTACTGGCATCTTGGTTAAGTCAACCTGGTGGTATTTGCGTATCTTCGGGAATTACTTGTACTTGTTCACGTGTAAATCCTTGCTGAGGAGCAGATTGATCTAACCTGTATATTGCGAATCTACCAGTAGATCTTACAACGCTGGAAATTGTATGTGTTGTAGTACTCCTGATAGGATTAGTCGCTCTTTTTTACCACCTTCAAGCTCACCCAGTTCGTACAAATATCTCACAGTGACATTACCAAGTATTTGTTGTTTTGAAAAATCACCTCACTGTATTGTTATACGCGCGCGTTTGATTGAAATAACGGGTTTCAAAGCAGTTGTTCTAGTTATTTCATTATTTAACGAAGCTATCACAATTGGTAATTTTGCAACCGATACACGAGATCTCTTGTCTTGAACGAATTCCTTCGCGTACTGAGTTTTAGTTCGTCTGCGTTATATCCCGGAAATTTAAAATTCAACAAATTGGCTTCTGTTTTTGTGTATGCATCCAAAAATCGGTGTTTGTGACCGGTTAAATCATCTTTGGAATTAATTAATAATTAAACCATTCGCTGGTTCATATTTTCCAATTCTGATACAAGTTGGTTTAATATTTATATGCACCAAATGATTTCACTACGTGAACTTGTCATATTAAAGAGATGTTCTTGGAAATATTGCCGTAGTTTTTCTAGTTGTTTTTAGTGTTCTTGATTAATTTCATTGAAAGATCCAATAATTTCTCCTTGGTGAGTAATCTTTGCTTCTACCAATCTTTCTATTCGTTTGCCTGATTGATACCATGCATGTCTACCCAAAATATAAAATAATCAGTACCCAACGTTGCATTTGTTATATCACATAAATGTCGTATGTATGATGGGGGAAATTTCATGATATGATTTATTGTTCGTTGTATAATCAGACTTTTTTGGTTCTGGTATTGACGGAAGCATCGGTGGCGGAATTTCTGATCTTTTCTGATTGGTTTGTCCATGTCAAATACTACGTTGGATATACGCTCGAACATTTGTAGTATAATTGTGTTGATCTAAATCATCGTCTAACACGGAGACCACATCCTAATATCAAACTCGAAGTTATATTTTTTTCTATTTCTTTGGCGGAAGGTACACCAACCTCTTGATTCATCAAAGCTGCTAATTTTTTATTTGCGGCCTGATATCTTATTTTACTAACATTCGCTGGCATATCCTCTGCGCTTTGTAATTTTAATGGTTGTTGCTGAACCATTTTTCTTCGTCGTAATAATTGTACTATTCTGTCTTTGATTGACGAGAATCCTTACCAGCAAAGATGTATGAAAATAAAAACAACGAAGAGAGAGATCCACTGCTATCTACAAACGGTATGTTGAGCTAAGACCAGCAGACTTTTGTCAATGTGAAATCCATTTCTATCTTGCACCCAACACTATCACAATCTCAGCGACAAACCCAACATGGTTTAGGAAACAAGTTGGTGGAGTTAACAGACATGCATCATGAAAAAAATTAAAGAAAAAGTAAGTATTGCAGAAGGAAAAATTAACAAACACTAGAACTTAATGCAAAGTTAAGATTCACAAGCATTCCCCCAACTGATGTAATGCAAATATTAGGCCACACACATGTAGTCTATAAACAGCTACTCAAACGTTAGTGACAAACAACAACAGACGTACTCCTATTACCTGAGTGACACCGGCTACCCAAGTAATGAAAATGTCAAACCACACCACCAAAACACGGAAATTTCAAATTGCACAGTGAGAGACTAAAAAGTTTCTAAATGTGTAATATTCAAAAGAATCAGATTATCAGCAACCCATTCTATGGATCAAACGTTACCGTACAAATTATGTTTGTTATAAACCTCTCGCAAAATGTGAACGAGATACATGTACCTAACTGGGGTCAACTTCTTTCAGTAGGTGAATACTCAAAACAAGGCTCACACAGCGGAAACGTAGGATAGTTTTGAAAGTAACACTGGCAGTCAGAAAGGAATAGCGAAATATGGACCGAAACGATATCAGTGACATGTAGCAAATTTCGTATAGGGCAATTTCAGTTAACACTGACCGCTGTGGAACATTTTTTGGAGTTGGTATGTGAATCGATCTGCGGAATGGTATGCTTAGCTAAGTATGCAGTGGAACTTCCACACATCTGTCAAGAGTCCATCTAGATCGTACCTTGTATTTTCCAACGACTCGAGAATCTCGTGAAAGCATTGTCAATTTCATCATTGATAGCCTCTGTATATCTTTACGGTTCAAGATTATGACCACAGACTGTATGCAAAAAGACTTCTGATGAGAATTCTCAAAGGAAATAAATAGTCAACAAGGCATTAGAGTACGATAGCACGTGTTTAAAACATATCAATAACAAGAGTAAATTTTAAAAACTAAGTGGTGGTCTCGCTAAGATCAGATGGTTACCAAAACACCGCCTAAACTATATTAGCTCTACTCTGGAAACAATCAAGTCGCTCGTGTTTATTATAGGCAGTTGAGACCACCCCGATAACTCGAATCCAGCTTAATGCTGCAACGGTAACTCGTGAAAACACCCTGTCGCAGAATTCAAAGCCAGGTATAAAATTTCTGAAACTATGCCACTTCAACAACAGTGGGCTGGACTTCACGGACATGCCCACACCTGTTGCATTCCCTATTGATTACATTGCATCAGTAATGATTCAGCCAGGATGAGAAATATTTTCAAAAAGGTCTCAAGGAAGATGCGATTGAACTATTCAACTGTGTAATCAGTATGGGTTTAAATGAACGCAAATGCCAGGTACCAACAACTCACAATCGCCAGAAATTTAAATATTCGCCAAATAAGTTTGTATGATTGTATGAAGGTTGTACCAGTAAAAAATTATAATTGGTTGGAAGTGCCTGTGCGTAATGCACCTGAAGAAGGCCAGTCTCTCGAGCAATTACAGTTAGCAATCACATTATCAATAAAAGAACCATGATGGACCCTCAATACAGCCGAGAAAATACAGCGGAACGATTACTGCGAGATGAAATTACCAAGAGAATCGCGTTACTCGTAAAATATAAATGCATGCCACGGTGCTACGTTTGGATTCGCCAAGGAAGCAACCTTTGGCTTTGGTGTTGTTGAAATTGTGACAGAGTGTGGCATGAGGCATTGTGGGCCACAATGAAGAAGAACAATATGGGTCAAACGTTGACCAATACCATCAAGCAGCTGTACGCCAAGGCTACCGGTGCAGTAATTGCTCAAGGTTCTGTGTGGGACTGGTTCCAGACAACAGTTGGAGTACGTCAAGGATGTCTCCTGTCACAAACGCTTTTCAACATCTATTTAGAACACAGCATGAGTAAAGTTCTAGAAAGTCACTGTGTGACAGTCATCATATGAAGGCGTAACATCACCAACTTCCGTTTTGCAGACAACATTGATGGGCTGGCAGGCAGTGAAGACGAGCTTGCCACCTTAGTGAAGTACTTGGATGAAACATCTTCCAGATTTGACATGGATATCAGCGCTGAGAAGACAAAGCTGATGACATATAGTGGCAAACAAATCTTAACCAAGATTATAGTCAGAGGACACAAACTGGAAACAGTAATCTAGTTCAAATATCCTGGTTCCATGATCACCGAAAAGGGATTAAAAGCAGACATATTGTCACGAGCAGCACAATTAACGGCAGCTATGTCAAAACTAAGACTCTTCTAGAGAGACAAGAATAACTGTCGGAAAAATAAAATCAGACTATTGAGAGCACTAGTCACATCAATCATTTTGTATTCATGTGAGGCCTGGACCCTCACAGCAAAATTACAACGAAGAATCCAGGCACCTGACATGAGATGCTACATAATCATCCTTGGCATCTTTTACATGGGTCACATTGTAAATGAAGAAGTGCGTAACACCATCATGCGAAAAGCTGAGCAATACGAAGACATCCTCACCACCGCAGGAAAGTGAAAGCTGAAATGGAATTACCATTTCAGTAGAGCTAACAGTCTGTCCACAACAGTCATTCAGGGCAGCGACTAGCGTGGCAGAAGGAGAGGTAGAAAGCGAGAAAAGTGGAGTGACAACATCACAGAATGGACCAGGAAAAGCTTTGCGAAGACACAGGCATTGGCACATGAATGAAACAAGTGGAGGGAACTTATGAGATATACAGCAGCTCAGCGCATCGACGACCATACTATGTCGAAGGATTGATTATGATGAAGACGATGTAATTGCGACACAGCAATCACAATATGACCATGACCTTAATGTATGGTGTTTTGTTTCTTTAATTTATATTGTGTGATTAACTATTGTCATGATTTTATCTGAAAGACAGAATGCTTACATAACATTTGAGTTCAAGGCCAATCTTGTTAACAATTAAATCAGATCTTTACGTCTGATTGCTTTAGTTTCTTTTACGGCATAAGTCAAGTGAAATAATTCATTCTTGTCTGCGGAAATCCATGTGTGATCAGTGTACAGCTGTGCTCTTGACCTCAACACAATTTGAGATGATTTAATTTTTAAAAATATATTGGAATTACTAAAGAGCTCATTGACCATTTGATTACTACATTACTTTGTATTTTTGCGGATTCATTCAATAACATTCTAGACTGAATCATTGTGGTATAGCAGAACATTCCAGACTTCCGGAATTCATTCGAATCATTCTATTCATTCTGTGGTTGGTGATAAAACAAATAGAGATTATTACAAAGTTAATTCCCAAAATTGGAAGTGTCTCTTGAATTTTCATTTTGCATTGTAGGGGAATACACTGCTTGTTGATTGTACTTAAATTGGTGGTTTCACTTTCTATTTTAAATAACATTGTTGAAAGACGTAGAATCGTAGCAATATATATATATATATATATATATATATATATATATATATATATATATATATATATATATATATATATATATATATTAGTTTGGTTCCCCGCTTCGTATGCGACCTGCCTTGCACTTCGCTACACGAATTCGTTGTATGCTGTGCAGTGGAACGTAGGGAGAATACAAAACACGAGACCAGACTATGGAATATGTCGATACCTACCATTTAGACCACTTCTACTATTTACAAAACAAGGATTGCCAGATATGGAGCCCGTGAAGGGACACACTTCACATATTTTGTAATCCGAGATCTTGATATAGCAATCTGAGATCTCTGTTTACTAATCCGAGATCTCGGTTTACTATATATATTTAAATTGAAGAATTTGTCATCTTGGGGCCTCGTTTTGACTGAATGAGTCTATTGTGGATATACTGCTATTGGTTGCAGGCGTAATATTTAAGCAACTTAGGTAACTAGATTTTGTTATAAGGGCGTTTATTACAATTAAAATAAAAGAATACTCGTGAAGTCACGAGAATATATAAGAAAATATGCTTTGCTGGATCAAGTAAGCCAAGTGTTCTTTCTGTCGAAGATCCAGTAGTAAATGTAACGTCTTTTTCTATGACAAATTCAACACAGAAGACTGGGCTGTGCACAACACGTTTAATCACCCCACACTAGCACATGTTGCACATTCCATGTTCTCTTTTGAAAAGAGCTTACAACAGTAATAAGGGAAATAACTCGTACAACGTTACTGTCAACTCTACATAGTCTAATAGTCTAACTCATGTGCATATGCATTACGTTCCTATCTTAAAAAAGATTTTCTCCATTAACTTGCTTGCTGGCACATAATGTTAATATACAATTCATTTGTTATACTGTGAGCACTTTCTTTCCGGAGTCCTACATTTACTACGAATAAAATCTTATTAGAATTCTCAGCTTTATTTACTCTGAATCAAAATGAGAAAAATGAAATTATTCTTTAATATTGGAACGATTAGCTTTCCTAGGTATCACTAGCAAACGATTTGCTAAAATGAATGTTTTAACGTTCTGTCTGTCTTAACTTAAGTTTCTATCCTCTCTTATTTTCAACTCTGCATCACTGGCCTAGGATTTAACATACATTCATATTTAAGTGATATAGTCTTTCAAATACACAGGTTTCTTAATACTTCTCCCTCTAGATGTCTGATAGTTGTTTGGAGATCCGCCAGTATTATTCACAGGTTGCTGTCTTCTCATCTTTGATCTAGACTTGGTCCGAGACGTAATCTTTGCACCACTATTAGTGTTTTCAATTTCTTGTGGTACATGAATTTCTGTTTCTGTCTTGCATGTTTCAGACGGCATGAGTCTTTCTGGTGTTTGCGATTCTGCAGGCGTTTGGTGTAGATCCTGAATATTACGGTCTATGACATTTTCATTTGTAGCTCGCATATGCTTTCTGTTCCTGCGATACACATTACCATCTTCTGTAAGAATCTTGTAATAGTGAATGTCAACTTTCCCCTTTACCCATGCCTTGCGCCATGTACCATGTTTGTCATTGGGTTTGACCCTAACAACATCTCCAGTGTGTAACTCCTTTGCACTCCTATTGTAGTATTTTTCTTGTTTCCTTTTGTTTACCAACAACTTAGATCTGGTATTTTCCTGTAACTGTGTCCTTGGCATTAGGATTACTTTTTACACTGGCAGGAAAGTTATTGTACGCCTATTGAACATGTGTTGTACTGGTGACGAATGCAATCCTTCCATTGGTGTATTCCAGAAATCCAGTAGCGCGAGATAGGGATCTAATCTAGACTGTACTGCTTTCCTCATTAATTTCATCACTGTTTTCACCGCATTCTCCACTCTTCTATTTGATTGATATCCTGGTGAGCTAGTTTTGTGTTTGAACTCGTAAGTACTTGCAAATTCTGAAAATTCTTTTCCTGAGAATGGTGGTCCATTGTCTGATGCACGTTCGTATGGTATTCAATACATGTCCACGTGAGCTTTCACTTTTATGATAACTTCTTTGGCAGTCTTGTTATAAAGTCTATCAACTTCAATATCATTTGAATAATTGTCTACTGTGACCAGATATGTGTTGTTGTCAAATTCACATAGGTCAAAACCTATCTTTTCCCATGGCCTTGTTGGCACATCGTGACTTATGAATGTTTCCTTCTGCTGCTGAGAAGAATATACATTGCATGTTTCACATTTCGCAATATAGTTTTCTATTTCGCGATTCATGTTTGGCCAATATATAGCCTCTCTGGCTCTTTTCAGACAGCCTTGTATTCCTATAAGACTGGAGTGTAGCCTTTCTATTATTGAACCTTTCTGTGTGGCCGGGATCACTACACAGTCACTAATGACAATCAGGCCATTCTGTCAATTCCTCTCGGGACGGAAAGTAATACTGTAGTTCTTGTGGAAGTACATTTCTTTCTTATGGCCATCCCCTCTTAATGACATTTTTTAAAACTGTCTTAACTGAAAATCTGTTTCAGTTTCTCTCAGAATCTCAGTGATGCGTTCCATAGAAACTGGGAGATACTCAACCATATTCACATTTTCTATTGCTTTCTCTGTGAATGAGCGGGTATCAACCTCATACACTTTGTCGCTATCTCATACTTTCTTGGTACAGGGCAAATCTGCACGACTCATTGTATCAGCCATGTACGTCTTTGTTCCTTGCTTGTAGACTATCATGAAGTCAAAGTTCTGCAGTTTTAACAGCATTCTTTGCAGCCACTTTTATGCACTAACTTAAGTTTTCTTGCAGATTATTTCAAGTGGTTTGTGGTCACATTCTATGGCTACTCGTCTCCCGTTAACGTACTTATCAAACCTTTCCATTCCAAAAAATATTTGCTAGTGGCTCTTTCTCGATTGGTGCATAATTTATCTCAGTCACTCACAGTGCACGTGAGGCATAGGCAACTGGGTGCCCCTCTCGCAGCAAACAAGCCATCTGCCCCGTTTCCGATGCATCACATTGAAAAATACTGTCCTTTTCATAGTCAAAGTACCTTAGCACTGGTGCTTATGTCAATATCTCTCTAAGTTCATGAAGGCATTTGTCATGAATTTGATCCTAATAAAACTCTACGTCCTTCTTGATCAGCTGTATTAATGGCTCTGTCACTTCCGATAGCCTCGAAGCAAACGTCTGCACATAGTTCACAATACCTAACAGTCGCTGGACTGCCTGTTTATCCGTCTGTGCAGGGATTTCTTTGATTGCCTGTACCTTTGCACTGTTAACTTTCAAACCTTCTACAGAGATCACATGTCCCATGAATATGACTTCCTTATGCCGCAATTTCATCTTATCTTTGTTCAATTTAAGAATCTATTTGCAATATCTCTTAAAAAGTTCACAAAGCTCTCTGTCGTGATCCTCTGTGGCCTTGGCATCATCTTCACCACTTCCCCAAACTAGAATATCATCATGAATTGCTTTCACACCTTGAATCCTTTCCACAGCTTCATCAATTCTCTTCTGAAATTCTTCTGTCGATGGTGCTAAACCAAATGACAATTTCATCCATCTGTATCGTCCCCATGGCGTTCCAAACGTGATGCGTTTGCTAGATTCCTCATCTAACTTAAATTACTAAAGCTCACGTTTTGCATCCACAACATTAAACATTCTAGCCCTGCTCAGCTCTGCATATTATCTTCTATTGTTGGAATTGGGTAATGGTTTCTTTTCCAAACTTTATTTAAATGTTTTGGGGTTATGCACAGCCGTAATTTCTTGTTGTTCGTCACAACCACCGCCATGTTAGAAATCCAATCTGTCGGTTCTATCTCCTTAGTCAATATTCCAAGTTTCACCTGTCGTCGAATTGTTTCCCTCAACCTCGGCTTAACAGCTAATGGAAGTTTCCTCACTGGCAGTTTTACTGGTTTGGCTTGTTCTGTCAGTTCAAGGTGGAGTTCTTCTTTCAAGAGATCTTCTCCATGGAATATGTCTTCATATTCCTGTATGAGGTTCTGTGTTGTCTTCTTTACTGCCATGATATGTTGTTTATTTACAGTAATATGTTTCATTTTCTGTACTGCTTGGGTTCCAAGTAGGAGTCTTGCCCTCTCTTGTACAATTACAAACTCTAAGATGTAAATTTTCTTATTCTTTGGATTTGTAATGTGTAACTTTCTTTTACGCAAGGCTCTTGTTTCACTTTTGTTATACATAACAAGTGTCACATTGTTCATTTCCAGGTGTTTCTGTTTGTCATCATGGTATGAAGTCTCATAATCTGTTTCAGAGATTATGTTAACTGCTGAGCCACAGTCTAACTGGAAATTTATCTGATTCTCACCAGAAGTTATTTTAGCAAACAATTTCTTTGCGTATGCTTCTATCCCATTTACTTCTTCTACTATCAACACAAATTTATTACTTTCACTATCAAGACTTGAACCATCATCTATAACTTTTACCTCTTCTTTATGCTTGTATTTCTTTTTTGTGTGCTTTCCATCTTGGACTTTTATGTTTCCCCACTGCCGGGCAAGCATCTTTTTTTAGTTCATGTTTTTTTCCCGCCGTAGTCATAATCTCTTTGCAGGTGACTTTGCTTTTTTACTTTTCACTCTTCTTTTGAGCGACACTTCTCCATGATTCATAGCTTTCATCTGTTCTTGCGTTGTTTCGTTTGCGACAAATATCTATGCATGTTCTTAATGTTAATTTCTTGTCTTGCAAAAGTTTTTTCCTGGTGCCTTTTCTCTTATTACAATTACCATTCTGTCTCGCAACAGACTGTCCCCTAAATACCATAATTACACATTTGCGCTAGTGACCTTAGCGCAGCGATATAGGTATCAATGTTCTCGCCTGCTTCCTGTTGTCGACAATTGAAATTGTACCGTTCATAGGTTTCGTTTGTTTCTCCTATACAGTACTTTTCAAATTTGTGAAGCACTTTGTCAGGTTTATATTTGTCTCCATCATTCTCAAATGTGAAGGTATATAACAGTTCTATGGCGTCTGGCCCTAAACACGTAAGAAGAGTGGCTATTATCAGTTTTATCGCTTTTTCTGCCAGCTCCATAGCTACTTCATAGTTCACCCAGACTCTTTTGAATTTTTTCCAGTTCGCAGACACATTTTCCCGAAGCTCCGGTTTCGGCAGAAATGGTATTGATGATGTAGGCGAAGTTGCCGTCCTTCTGTCACCATGTCACCTCTTTCTATGACAAATTCAATACAGAAAACTGGGCTTAGCTCAACACGTTTTAATCACTTTTTTTTGGGGGGGGGGGGGGGGGTAGGGGGCACCATACAGATGCTTGGCTTTTAAAGTTTTTTCCCATCGGGATTATGATCAGAATATTTTTTTCAGTGGGTAATTTTTTATATTTCCTTATTGTATCTATAGGGAAGTTTTTCCGATGTGGTTTTGTTCACCTCTCATCGGAGTCTCTTCCCTAATGTTACAAAAGGTTGACCCTGGCTAGGGGTCTACTGTATCCAGTGTTTGCTATTTGTGTTGGTATTATATGTATGTGTGCTATATTTATATATATGTTTCTTTGTATGGATAGCCATTTTATATCAAATTTTGTTCTCAGTTGTCCTACTTAGTGACATGGACCTTTAAACAGATCGTCACTTTTCTTCTTTTTATTTTGATATTGTTTCAAAAGTTTAAATTTTCAATTTTTGAATTTCGGGCAAAGTCTGATGTACTTTTTATTCTCCACGTTGTCGCATTTTTCATTTTGCTGTGGTCTGGTTATACTTATTTTTGTGTTTTTCGTATTTTTTTTTAGTATTTTGTAATTTTGGGGGCACTGGATTGCTCCTTATCGTTTCACTACTGCTTTTAGACATATAAACGTCGCGCGTCGTTTCCAATGTGCAAAGTGTTTCTCCCTCTCTGATCTATCCGTCTCTTGTCCCGTCCTGCATGTCAGTTTTGATCCATATGAAGCGCTGTCATAGTCTGTATCAATACTGTCGCTCGTTTCATTTTCTTGTTCTTTGTCTCCCCCCCCCCCTCTCTCTCTCTCTCTCTCTCTCTCTCTCTCTCTCTCTCTCTCTCTCTCTCTCTCTCTCTCTCTCTTCCTTTGCATATTTTTTGTTCCTTCCCGTTTTGTTCCTTCTCATTTGATGCTTTTGTTTTCCCTGTCTTTGGTTCATCCCCGCTCCATTCCTGACTTCCATTTGTTGAGCAAGATAGGTTACTTGCCTTTATCTTGTTTAGTCTCTTGTTTGGTTTCGGCGTCGAACATGTTAATGGCATCATTCCCGAAATATCCGTAATGTTTGTTTTATCATTTCCATCTTTCTCTTCTTCTGTTTTTGTTTTTCTTCGTCTAATACTATCGACTTGTCAGTTTTGTTTTAACTGTTTTGTCTCATATAATAGAGATCTGTTCCTCCTCATCTGTTTTTACCTGTTGCATTTGATGGTTTTGGTCTTGTTCTGGCTTTGGGTTCCCTTCTGTTTCTCTCCTTATTTGTTGGATAAGGTTAAAGATTTGAGCCTCTTGTCAATTTGTTCTCAAATTTGTATTGGGTTTTGATTAACCTTTGCTTGCATAGGTGACTTTGTTAAGTTCTGTTGCTGGGTCTGTGTTTTTGGATTCCCAGGGTCAATGGCCTGTCTGCCTGCACTTTGAGCATTGTCTATCATTCTCGCATTCCCAGTACCAATATTTTACCCCGAAGCCCATTACGTAAACAAAGTTGGGAGATTCTTTGCCTCTTCCTTGGTCATAATAAGAATTCTAACCCCTGACTTAACTGGGGCAATACCCAATATGGTGGCCATCTTATGCGTTGTTAATTGTGCCTTTAGTTTGGTCTCTACCTAGTGGATGATATATGATGTAGATATCTCACAAGGGAAACCTTTTACATGTACTTACAGTAGCTTTGGCCTTATTTCCTTTGTAAAGGGTTACGATTCTTCTACCACGGTTGTTACACCCTTTACGTCTATGGATCCTACCGTCAGTACTGGTTCATCAATCTTGTTTGGGTAGATCATGTATCTGTTCAGTCCTGCATTTTGCAGGGCGTGAATTTTCCCAATGTTGACTCCCATTACGTCTAATGCCACCAGGATCTCCGCCTGTCTTTGCGCTTTCCCGCAATTTCCAAAGTCTAAGATTTGGCATCGTGGTGGATGATATGACAGCAGGAAATTTTCCTTAACCTTTGTCTCAAGATAATTACTCAATTTTGATCCTAGTCTCTTCCGTATGTCCTTCCATTGTTAGTAAACCACTTTAACTACTGATTTGATCTAATATGGTCAATCTACTCTGTTTATATTTGGATAGACGGCAAAAATATAAAATGTATGATCCTTCAAACCAAATACGAACAAAATGAAATTAAAACACTAATTTCACATTACAAGACTTTTAAATGGGTATTTATTTCATATAGTGTTGCCAAAATTAGGTATTTAATAAAATTTTCTTTGATCAGTATTTTCATTTCTTGTTAATTTGCAACTGGTACTGTACAGTCAGTATTGTTCTGAGATGTCATTAAACTCTATCCTTATCCAGTTGGTGAATTTTGTAATGAATGTTTAAAATGTCCATGCTTTGACCACCATTTTAGACAAGAAAATGAGCACCATATCTAACCTTTCATTAACCAATTTCAATTGCAACTGTTTCATATTAAGAAAATAAGAGCACGATTTTGACCTTTCTATTGGGAAAAAGGTTGCATACCTGACTATTGTTGTAAACATGTTATTTTAAGAGTGTGTTATAGGAAGTAAACTATGTATGTATGTATGTATGTATGTATGTATGTATGTATGTATGTATGTATGTATGTATGCGTGTGTGTGTGTCTGTGTGTGTGTATCAGTGTGTGTGTGTGTGTACGCATGCATGTATGTAAATCGTTCAGTTCTGTAAGTTCTTCTTGTGAAATTGATTACAGGATTGCATAAGTTCTTCCATCATATCTCGTTGAATGCAAGACAGTAATACATTTTTATATTTAAATTGTCCCTCATGTATACTCTTGTTCATTTCATATGGTGGACAGATTCTTCAAGCACATTGAAAAGGTTCTCTTAAGAACAATGATAGTTTGCACACAGTATCATATGCAAAAATGTGTGATTGAGACATGCAAATGTCAAACTGTATCTGATCCTTTAAAATGGTGTTACCAGCTAGAGCTAAAGGCAAGATAACCTGGTGTTCCATGCACCATTTGATTAAATCTGGAATGCATTACAATTGGTAAATACAGTAAGTTTACCTTGTGCTAACTAAATGCTTAATTATGCTATATTATGGACCAGCATAAATTATCATAAGTAGATATACGTTAGTATAACATTTTTAAAAAATATACACCAGAGGATATGTTTATACTGAAACAAGGGTAAACAATTTGTTTCTCAACTTGAGATGTATATTGTATTCTTGCAAGATAAATTTGAATAAAATTATTCACATTGCTCTTTCTCATAGAATATTGCATTTCAGTTTCATAGTCTAAATGTTTTTCTTCTTCTGGCAAGCATCATATCCTACTTTAAGTTAACTGATCATGCTAAATAGCATCATTCATTAAATAAATTGCAACCACCCAGAAAAGGTTTGTAGATCTTTCTCCTCTTGGTGCAGACCTTGTTAATATCAACTTTATGGAACAGTTTGATGAGCTTGGATGATTTATAAAATGTCTTGAAAAAAACTCCTAAAAGAGACACTGTTTTAAATGGTTTTGTTTGTATGCCTTAGTAAATATTCATAATATTGCAAGCTTTACATTAACTATAATAAACTGTGTGGCCTGTACATCGAAAACAATCTCTTGTGATATTATTAAACTTGTGTACCCCTTATATGAAAAGATTTTGTAACATAGACAGTTTCAGATTATTACAACTTACGGATCTTTCTTCAGATTTCCATTCAGTTTTTGCCATTTGTATATAAAGAAAAATTCAGTCATTAGAAATTATTTTCTTCAACCCATTAAAACTACAATTATGACATAATTTTGGATATAAATGGTGTGTTTGTTTTATGAGTGATCAAATATGGCCCCAACAACCTTATGAGCGAGGTATTCCCATGTTCATAAAGGGTTTACCTATTCCAGTTAAAAATTTCATTTAAATGTGCTTTTCTATGAGCAATATAATTATATCTCTCAAACAATAAATTGTGGTGTATTTTGACAGAGTGATGTTAAAGTAATGATTCAGCTGAGCTGGATAGGAGTCCGGTAATTGCAAATTTTGGATAATATGGTGTATATATAGAATCAAACACGAGCTCTGTTCTCTGTGCTACGTTTTACTGACAGACTCCAGTCCAACATACCTATCCAACGTCACCCTTGTTTACATATCAGCGAGATACTTGCGCTCTTCTGACAATTGTATACACATTATTCCCACTATAAAAACGAAGTCATATGGACAACGTTATTTTGCATACCAGGGCCAAGCAACGTGAAATGAACAGTACACTGAACGTAGACACAATGATAGTAATCTCATTCAAGAGTGCTCTTAAAACGCAACTATTTCGACTGCAAGAACAAACTTAAAAAACTTAATATTGTTTTCTACCTTCAATATTTTCATTATATTTAATGTTTTATAATTTAATGGTGTTTGTTTTTGTAATCTTATCATTATATATGTTGTTTTATGTTTTAGGCGTTGTTTAATGTTGTAAAGCACTTAGAGCTTCTAAAGATTAGGCGTTATACAAAGTCCTTATTATTATTATTTTTATTATTATTATTATTATTATTATTATTATTATTATTATTATTATTATATGGTGTAGACATGTATGTATCTATATCTTGGATAATATAATGTAGATATTTTCACTAAAAGGCATTTTGTGTTTCATTAATCATAAATAAAAAGGAACAAATCTGAAGTCAAGTATAATGGTTATGGCCACAGTCTTGAAATGGTCACTCCATGTAATTGAAAAGTTATTCAGATATGGGATTTTCACCAGAAGACTTCTTATTATGTATAGCCTAGCCTTGTGTCCGGTATGTCCATCTCTAGTGGTGCTCTACCTGAATGGGTGGTAATATAAACTGATTTTAATTTACTAAACAACATTTTATGATGTATAGTTGGTTCTTAAAAAAAATGATGCCAATCTGATATTCTATATGACTACAAGACTAACAATCTTGAAAATCTTGTTATCACTACTTCTTCTGAATGGAACAATGATTATTGCTAAAAAGTTTATTTTGACATATAGTTGGCCCAAAATATGGTATATATCAAGATTGTGCTGTCACCAAAGACTTTTTATGTCTGCTTGGTTTTAAATAGAAATGACATCAAATATGGCCATGATGATATCCATCTCGGAAATATTCTAGCTGTTTCAAAACAAAGGGATTTAGTATGGGTTTCCACCAGATGACTTTTTATTATGTCGTTTGGATCCTAAATGAATGTAAATTTGGCATCCTTTATGTCCATCACCACACCTAGATTGAAAATCTTATTATCGCTTTAAAGATGGTTCCAACACTCCACAGTTAAAAAAAGAAATCATCTTGGATTCCCGGAAATCCTTTTTACAGACAATTGAGTGTCATTCACGTCAAGGGACTCTTGCTTTTTTTTTGTTTAAGTTTACATTTGATGACCTCATTTTAAATAAATGTCATTTAGATGAACTCATTCCTTGCATATGCATCTAGTGTGTCCTTTTCTGTCACTATTTTCACAACTATTTTATATATCGAGTTAATTTTGAATATTTAAAGCTACCTGCAAATGAGTATATTCACACTGTCAGTTTTCAGTGATGGTCATACTCCATTTTATGACTGTCAATTTTCAGTCTTGGTCATACTCCATTTTATGACTGTCAATTTTCAGTCTTGGTCATAATCGATTTTTTGACTGTCAATTTTCAGCGATGGTCATACTACATTTTATGACTGTCAATTTTCAGTCTTGGTCATACTCCATTTTATGACTGTCAATTATCAGTCTTGGTCATACTCCATTTTATGACTGTCAATTTTCAGTCTTGGTCATACTCCATTTTATGACTGTCAATTTTCAGTCTTGGTCATAATCGATTTTATGACTGTCAATTTTCAGCGATGGTCATACTCCATTTTATGACTGTACATTTTCAGTGATGGTAATAAAGTCTTTTATGACTGTAAATTTCGAATAACGGCCATAATGAATTTTACAGTGATAACAATTTTACGTCTAGTAATTAATTACACATGTCTTCAAATCAATACAGTTAAAACTTCTGTTAATTCGGTTTTTCTTGACCTAATATATTATGCACTGTCGCTAAATTATCCATGGCATAAAAATTCGGTGAATGCACATGTATTCTTGTAAATCATTAATTAAAGTAAGACATTAAATTCTTAGAACACGATCATTATTCAAACAATATGATAAATTCAAGAATTAATGTAACACTTCCTATCCATAACTCAACATAGTGTTTTTACTACATCAATTAACACTACGTCATTCTTAACTAAGAATTAAGGAAAGAATTCTAATTCATAATTCAAAAGCACATTACTAAATAACGGTATCAAATAAATTCATGCACCTGTAAACGAAGCTAACATTATATCAATTGCATCACAATAAGCAGAGAGGGCGAACAGACTAACTTTGTAGAAGCGTTAATTCGGCAAACCGATGCTTCCTCCAAAATCCTTTATAGAAGCGTCAATTTGGTAAACCAGAATAAAAAAAAAACACGCCAAAGTCGTTGTCTCCCTTCCCCCGCTGATATGCGGTTAAAAAATCTTTTTTTACAATTTCAAACCAAAACTATTCAATGACAACAAATATTTGGTTTGCGATTGTCTCATCGATGAATAAAAATTGTTAACCGAATTAGCGGTATAATTTTATATATAAATGGCAAACGTCGGAGAAGCACAAATAACTAGATTAACTAGAGAACGGTTGGCTGCAATCAAGAAATTTCTCCCGGTAAGAGATTATTTCAGAGATAATTTGCAAGCTCGACAATAACAAAAGTTAGACTTTACTGCCGACACTGAACAATTATTTAAGCCGATAACTACGGCAACTGGAGAAGTTGTAACTGCGATAAAAGAAAGTAAATCAGAGGAAAAAACTCCAGATCAAAAGAAAAGAGATTCTAGGATTGAAGAATTACGAAATAAATTTACCGATGCTTCATCTAGCGCGTATTGATGAATCTTTTATGGTTGATTTAGCAAAATTTACCGCCGATGAATTTTTCAATAGAGATAAATATTTAAAATCAGGACGAAAAAGTGATTTTAGTACTATAGAAAAATGGATTGATGCAGTTTATAGAATTAAATTTAATACAGCACAAGTTAGGAGAGATTCATCTTGGGAGGATTTTAATAGTAAGGTTGTTGAGATATATGTTGATAATAAAATGAAAGAAGCAGACCAAAAACAACAAGAAAAGGATGAACGAGAACGATTAAAACAAAAACGAACAGAAGAACGAAAACGTGTACAACCAAGTTCACGAGGTCGAGGACGAGGACGAGGACGAGGAGGACGAAGACAAAAAGATCCTCCTGTGGAAGATCCTCAACACGAAGAAGAAAAACCTGAAGAAGAAAAATGTGCTAGTGGATATCACGGTGGTAATATACCATGTTCACGAAGTATCCTTGATGATATATCACGGTTAGAAGTCCTCATTGGAGGATAACGAGCTGGAAATAATTCTCCGGAGATAATTAACGAAGCGGCTGAAATCTGTCAACGGTTATTTCAAGGTCGTGTAATGGATATTGGACTATATCGTAGTTTCATCGATGAACTCACTGATGATTATTACAGCGATTGATGATCGATTAGATAAATAGTATTTAAATAAAATGATAGTACATCTTAGTATAAGCAGAGGAAGACCTGTTTACGTCGTAAATTCACGATTGCCAGTGTACAAATTGACATACGGAGATGGTATTGGAGACATTGTTACTGGGTTATTTACTAGAATTGCTCCAAAACTTTTACAGATTGGTAAGGAAATAGCGTCAAAAGCTATTGGAGTCCTCGGTGATAAAATTGGTACAGAAGTTGGTAGTCGGGCTAGCAATCTTGCTATTGACACGTTTGATTCCGCGAAAGAAAAACTTATGTCGTTGGCGAGGGGAAAAAAACAGTAAAATTACAGTCTACAAATCAAATGCCGCCTAAGGTAGGTAGGGTTATTAATGGATTAGTAAAACAAAGATTAATTGCCGGTTTCGGTCTAAAACGATTATGATTTAGATCAACGACTATATAAAAAAAAATGTTTTGATATTGATGCTCCGGTACGGAAAAACGATTCTATAAGCGATTATTAATATACTGCTCAACATCCAGATACAAGATCACGAATTGAACTTAGATTTGATGACACATCTAAATATGTTTTGTCGTGTGAGGTGTTCATCGAGGTAGAGGGACGACTATTAAAAGCTGATAAAACACCATTTGTTGCTGCTGATCATCATAATGATATCGATGTTGCAACCACAATAATGGGTTTAGCTAGATACTCTGATGATTTTATTAAATCCGCGGGGCATTTAATGATGTTCGCAAAGGATACTAACAATAGCGATGATCATAATCCATTTAGTATGCGACGACCAAAATCGTTTTCAGCTGCTGATGATGCTGATGTTGAAGCTGTTGTTATGGGTAATACTCCTAATTACAACGCAGAAGATGGTAGAAAATCTTGGTAGAGTTTCATGTGAGATTCCGTTGTCGCATATATTTGGATTTTGCAGAGATATCAGAAATGTTATCTTTGGTGCTAGTCATACTGTAGCGCTCGCGCGAAAATCAACTGATGAGGAGGCTCTTTGGCATGGTGCTGCTCCAGTTTTTGATGGTCACGTAGAATTGACAAGACTAACTCTGTGGATGCCAATTATTACTCCATCATTGTATGTTGAAACACGATTGTTATCTTTTATGCAGCATGGAAGAAAATCATTGGTGTCATGGTCTGAAATTACAACAGCTACCACAACTAGTAATGTTGCTGGTGTTTTACTTGGCAGCTTGCGCTAACAAGAAATGTTTCCGCGCCAAGACATGTCTTTGTTGTGTTACAAAATATAGATCGAACAAGAAAAACAGGTGCTGCAGATAGTTTGCAATTGCGAAGTCATATGATATTTGATAAATGCGATGTCAGTGAAGTATTATTGCGAGTAAGTAATCAATCAGAACCAGTAGAACAGTTTCGTCACGATTACGGTAACAATCAAATAGATAGAGTGTATCATCAGTTGTGGTCCTATATGGGTCGTGATCAAAATATCGATACTGGGCTACAGATATCACAGTGGGATTTTAAAGAATTATATCCGATTTATTACTTTTCACTGCAACATCTTGATCTATCTAAACATTCAACCGTTAATGTATAATTTCAGGCTCGTATAGGCGATGCTCTTGGAGGATTTAGAGTAGTTGCGTTTATTCTCAGCGATAAATCTATGACACTCGAAGGTGGTGGTGGAAAAATGAGAGTAATTGATGCACCCATTGAAAATATGTAATAAGGCAATTAGATGATCACTATCTAAATAAAATGTCGTACAATCATGTTAATGTCACCCTGACACCTGGTCAGGCAAAGAAACTACAATCGAAAAATTATGTTACGTGTGGCACAAAGATAAACCTGAAACATTAACAGATGACAGGTGGACCGAATAAATTGTCGTTGACGAAAATTCAACTTACCCGTTTCAATAAAGCTAAAACTGCGGGTACAGGAGTTCAGTTGACTTTTTCACAGGCTGCAGTCAACGATATCATTAAGTCTGGTGGAATATTTACTCTTGCTGCACTGGCTCCACTAGCTATCCCTGCTCTTAAAGCACTTGGACTGTTGGTAGCAATCTTATAGGCACCATTTTTGGAAAAGAGTATAAGAAAGGGAAAGGGATTCAGACTGCCGGGAAGCCGGTACACAAAACACTATGGAAGCGGATTAGGAACTCAACAGGGCGGTTTCATAGGTTCGTTCTCGCTGGCAAAAATGTTACTGGGGTAACTGAACCTGTGGTTCCAATGTCTAATTTTGACCTCGCCGACGCAGTAAAAAAAACTCCCAATAAAAACATTTCAGAGGTGTATTCATGAAAGATCAATTGCCAACACAACCAAAAATCCCAGAAACTGGTATAATTAATCTTGATGATAACACTGGACCTGGAACACATTGGATGGGTTACGCGATACATCCCAAATCAATTATTTACTTTGACTCGTATGGATTGCCTCCGCCAAAGGAATTTGTCAAATATGTGTCCAAAATTAATACACCAACATGGTATTCAACGTTGCCCACGCAGACATTAACCAATCCTCCGATATGTGGACGAGAGGTCCTTAACGCGTTGACAGCTATCACAACATCATCTAAATTACCTGATAAAGTCGTCCACGAGTACACGATGATGAATCACTTAAAGAGAAATATGTAATATATCATGGCAGACATTTGGGGAAGATCAGAATCACGTCCATCCGAAGAAAGAGTTACATCAGGCAAGTAAAAATACTTATCAATAGAGCTATCGATGAGATAGCAGACGTAGAGATATTTAAAAAAACTACGCGATGAGATAAAAACAACCATGGATAGATTAACAACACTCAGCGATAATTATATATCATCTGTAGAATCATTACAAACCATTGATGATAGATTTAACGCCCAAGTAAATCAGTTTACGGGAATACAAAAATCTGTTACAGATGTTCAACTCACCGCAACCAATTTCTTTGGATTACCACCAGTGACCATACCGAAGCTCACAGAGAAAAAAATTCAATGTTGGAACTAGCAACACTTCAAGTCAAATATGCAGATCACGTTGAAAAGTTTGGATCATTTCGTAGAAATATCATTGATAACATTTTTACAACCCCGCCGGATAAAATTGACATAAAACTCCCTGATATTAAAAAATCCATCGAAGATATAAATAACGCCATCGAGGCAATCAAAGATGATGCAACGAGGATGATAGCAATCATTGAAAAAACAAAAATTCCTCATGAGAAAATCAACAACGTAGTATACACGATTCAATACGGATCATTTACGTGGACACCACAAAATAATATTTTAAATATCACTGCAATCGTCAAGGGTATTTATCGATTAATAATAGTATCACCAACTCAATTTAATATTTCATCAACGAGTTCATCTGGGGTCAACAATACAATATCAACAATCATCGACAAGGATACAATTGAACAGTTAACGATGATAGCAATCGATGGTAATCTAGCTATGGCATCAATAACATGGTATGTGGAATTCGTAGCGGATTTAAGTAAACAACTGAATTAAATTCACCAGCGAATTTAACACTAGCGTTCAAAATAAAATGACATCGTCGCTAATGATTTCATCATCACAGTATCGCCATGATCAGGTCAGAGAGTTTCAAACTAGCCTAGGAATACTCGCTGATGAGTAACGTGCAAAGATTAAAAATTACCGGCGAAGAATCAATATCATCAACGTAACCGTGTACTCATGTGTCTGGTGTAATAACCGGTGCTAGCATAATACTATCATCGGTTACAATATTTGCCCCAATCGCTGTTCCAATTTGTATATCTGCGGCGACAACCATCGCGGGAGTAATCTCGATAATAACAAAAAAATATCATCGTATTCTCAGCATAAACTGCACGATTACACTGTTAAACTTCATACAGTATCCAATGCATACTCGCAATTATCCTCGATGATTTCCTCGTCGCTCGACGACACATTTATATCCGATGATGAGTTTTCAAAGATGGTTCGTGTTTATCATTCCACGATGTCGAAATTAGAAAAGGACAATGAAAATAACAACAATGTCGCAGACATCGCAAGAACTACTTCAACGAATAGCGGAAAATACCACTCGGGGGAAAACAAAATTGATATCGCTGATAACAAAAACACCAGAGTTCAGCATTGAATTTATACCTCCGTTACCAGCTAACGAAATAGCATTAACGCAATTAAGATGTTACTACAGCTTGTCCTAATGTCAGATCGGAACCGTTTAATGGTAAACCACCCAATAACAGTTTTACATTCGCGTACAAAAATATGGTTAATCCGGATGGCACTGCAGGTGAACCGGAATGGCACACATTACATTTACACACTGGCGCATATGACATCGAAGATATCAATGCGGAGATCATAAATGGCATTGAAGCAATCACAGGAAAAAATATAATAGTCGTCGACGACAATAGGGATAAATCTCCCATCGAAATAATAGGACATGAACCACTATTGTCGACTACCATCGAGATAAATTCACCTGACTATGCCGTAGATATATTTAATAGCTCAATCAGAACCTTGTTAGGTTGGCCCGAGTATATACCAGGAACCGCAGACATAAAAGATTTACCACCAGAGCCAAAAAAATCTGATTATATTTCCACGAAGGAAGATTATCATGGTTATGATAGAGATTATGGCTCTGGTGGTATTTTTAAATTAACATATGTTTTACCATTAAATGCTATTTTTAATCGTTTAAGAGAGCGATTTGACGCCCATAGTATTGGGCAATTTACATTAAAAGAATCAAAAGTTACTAAACAATTTACAGCAATGAATAACGATTTTGAAAGATTTAGAGGTTATATCGTAACGGAAATCAGAACAATTCTACCCTCCCAAGATAAAGTTATCAAATACATGGAGGTATGTAATAAAATTATCGCCTACATGGAAGAATTTAATTTGCGAACTGTTCAACTTATATTAGGTGACAAACGAGAGCAGAATTTGCAAAACAATTTAATATACGCGTTGAAGATATTCCTACTTTTAAGCTTCCAGGATATAACGTATCATGGTTACATGTAAAACTCAGTGATACCATTGACGAATTCTTCCCGCGGATCCATGAAGCATGGTTGAAAAGTCTTCCAGTGGTTCATTTTCAGCTACCTGAATCAAAGCGTTCTGACTTTTTCACTGATGAAAACCCACTCCGGAGATTAAGTTCGATTACGGATTTGAATTTGATTTTCTACGTGCCAGTAATACCAATCAAATGTTCTCATATAATGTTTATAATTGGCAGGAAACTGATACACTTGGAAAATATGAGTATAACGAGTACGGCAATATAATATGTCGATTTGCTCTAGGTGCTCAAGGTACTTTTATTATCACACGAAAAGTTTGCTTGTGATCCTCAACAATATGAAACAATTATTTCAAACTAATCTAAATCAACTAAGAGATTATCTGCAACGATCTCTGTTAATCGATTTAACAACTCCGCGAGGTAAAATTAAAGAACAACAACTAAACCAAATTATCTCCGACATGAACTATCTCAACGATAGATTACTCTCGTTGATCCACGAAAATGAATCTCTCACCAAAGAAAAATTCAAAAGAGACATAGATTTAGTTTACTATAAATTCCCAGGATGGTGTGTGCCCGAGTTAAAAAAATCACTAAAAGATCTCATCGACGAATTTGTTCCACATATTCACGCGCTATGGTTTAAAATAAATCCGCCTGTGGAGATTTTACGGTCGAATAATTCAGTGTAAAAAAAACAACAAACACAGATCACCCGGCAATGTTGACATATCATCGACGATTGTCGTACACGTTATTTGTGATTCAGTGTTAGGTAGTTATTCCGTTGACACAGCAACGTCAACAAGGGCTGACCTCGGTTATATCTTATATACGTTTTCCCGGAATGTTTCCCCGGGAAGTTTAATCGTGATGAATCCACTTCATTTAACATATTTGGAAACCACCAACAAGCTTATATCAAAAATGAATTTTAGAATAGTCGACCAGAACTTTTCTTTGCTTGATCTCCGAGGGGAACACTTACAAATGACCCTAGATGTAAAGTCGTAAATGGAAAATCTTTGATTTTCACTTGCAATTAAAACACTAGTATTTACAATAATGTATCAGCATACGCGAATAGTTATTTATGAGAAACATAGACTTGAAAACGCAATCAGGGAAATTTTCAACGTAATTGGAAATTGTTCGAATTTTCACGTTGAACTAATTATTGATAACCTTGGCGATGATGATAAATTTTTATTGACGGAATCGCAGATGCAACAACTTCAACAGGATACTATAACAACGATTAGTTTGTAATTGTGATCAAATAATACAATATGTCTATTCTTGTCTACTCATAGATGAACTAATAGAATACTGAGCGGGAAAAATCCATAGGATTTTCAATTCCTTTGCATGTAAAAATCTCTAATTGATTCATATAGTAAAACGTCAACTAGTTTACCCTATTTTTCTGATCAAAAATGCACAAAAGCTGAAAAATATTTAGAAATCGCAACGCTATTATAATAATGTATGAACGCAAGAGAGTATTTTTCCACGGAAAATGTAAACTTCACAAAGCTGTCGCAGAAGTTTTCCGTAGGAATCCTAAAGATAAAAAATTCAATGAAACTTCACTGTTGAACTCACCATAGATAGACTCGGCGATGATGTATTTCCGCTCACTGATGAGCAACAATTACAACTAGCCCAGTATATTATAACAACGATTAAATGTAATCGCGATCAAATAATACAGTATGCTTATTGGTGTATTCACCCGGTCGAACTCAAAAATATCATAAGAAATAATTATGAACCCTTCTCTGAGACTGTTGACTCCGGTAAAATCATAGTGATACATGATTAACGATTTTCATTGTTAACCACCCACCCAATAATTACTTCCGTGTAGTGACGAAGTCACCATTGATAAACACTAGTGACGAAGTCAACAGTAAATAAAAATACATTATCCTACCTGTCTTTACAAATTTGTTCTAGGTGAATAAGCGCATACCTGTCTATTGTATGCAGATAAAACCTACCGTAGGGTATTATACATGTCGATCCATGGAGATAATGTTTACAAGTGATTTATCACTGGTGAGGCGACCAAAGGAGAATTATCGGTTTTTTGGATAATCATTTTTATATTCTTGATTTTTCAATTAACTGTTCGTTTGATTGCATATTCATTTCCTAACTCTTTTCTGATTTTTTCCACAACAGTAAATAACGGGACAAACTTGTTTACGTCATTTTCAAATATGAACGAGTCATAAATCGCAAGTTGAATTCGTTTTATAAAAGCGTATGACTTCGGCAGCATGTATTTATTTCTTCGGATATTATCTTCAATATCCTGAAAATCAGAAAGAATTTTATCACAATTAATTTATCTGACAATTGTATTCCTTGATTTTTCAAATTTGAAATTTCGGTTATAACCTCGTTGATATTTTTAGAATTCATATTATATAATATACTATATTTCTAATACAGAAACAAAAATAAACAGTAAATATGATGAGCGGTTATCATTCTTTTGGTCCCATATTTGGCCTTTGTGTCTTTCATAGGGTTCTTTATCTTTGGGATTTTTCTCTCTTCGTTTTATATGTTGTTTGATGTCAATGGTATAGGATGACAATGCTCTTTTTTTTTACCCTATGACCGTTTCTCTTATCCGATAGCTCATTCTGAACTATCGTATGGGGTTACCCTAATGTGATATAGAGCTTTTTGCATCCATGCTACTGTTTATTTTTGACGTTCATAGTCATACCACGAAGTATAGTCTCCAAGAGGAGATTTAACTCGCCAAATAGCGGATTAAAACTCTAAGAAGGTACGCTTAGGGGAATGGGAGTCACATGATATATACATTATATACAATTATTTACATAGGACAGCACAGCCGTTCAACCCCCAAATTCGAGTGTTAATGGCGAGTTGTAAGGCACATATATATACAATTATTTACAATGAATGACGTCAATGACATGGTATTTACAATGAATGATAGGATGACAATTGTATGGTATTTACAATGAATGATAGGATGACAATGGTATGATATGATAGGATGACAATGACGGGGCAGGGTCTACACTCAAACAGAAACCAATCATAAACCTACAAAATCAACCTGGTTTGAATGCAAAAACACATTCACACCAAGTGACGTTGTGACCTAATCATTGGTTTCATGATTTGAGTTTCGCTAAAACCCCAATAATATAATAGACGGCATGGTATATAAGAAGGTTAGTACATGAAAGCCAATAACAGAGGTGTGTTATTTGTATTTTTTGTGTACTTATAATGATTATTGACAGCGTGTAAAGAATACCAAATAACTGAAAAACATCAAAAATAATACAACTGTTTGTAAATACTACGTATTTGATTCGTTTCCTAACAAAACAGATAATTGATTATCCCCATTGAGATTCATGGCAGTTAAGCCAGCACAGTAATCGGAAAACCCCATTGAGATCATTTGACACTGCGTTTCAAAAAACCCATTGAGATGTATAACTCTTTCATAAGCCGTACACATACCTACACGAGTCATTCCCCTTTGGTTTATATGTAAACGAATTGAATTTTATTTTTAAAACTATTTGAAAAAGCCGAATTTTGTATTCGTTCTGCAACAAATCGTACTGAGGTTCTACAAATATCAACATATCTACCAGCTTCATTAATTGAGGGAAATATTCTTTCCTCGTTATTTTATATATTAAATGATTTTATAGGTCTAGCATTTTTCGAGTGTTTCCCAGTTCCACCTCGTTTGGAATTTTCACTTTGAGAGATAGCACGTAAATTATCCAATTTGTTATTTTGAGGTTTGGAATCAATATGATCAAGTACAAATCCGTCTTTGATCAATCCATTGTGACATTTATATATTATTCTATGATTAAGATACGACTTTTTTACCAGTATCAAATATGAAATACCCTCGATTAGTCACAACACCGACTGGTTTCTTCAGCCTGCGGTGTCTGACAATACCGTCAAGAGACGCTTCATAACTGCTGATCACGGGATGCGGTTGAAATTCTTGGTTCATTTATATACTATAATATTATTTGTCTAATTCATTATTTGGTTTAATTATTACACTACTTGGGAATCTTTCAATGTAGTCTTGAGGTGTTCTTATGATTTTATCCTTGACGCTGTCAAGTACGCTGACACAGTCAAGGTCATTGATGGAGTTTTTAACGGAATCTTTGATTCTCTTATCATAATAGCGCTTTAGTTCCCTGTATCGTTTGCCACCACAACTGAGATACAACTGCGACTTACCACGCACGCCTACTCCACATCGGAGACAAAGCAGCGGTCCAAAACTCCCACGACGAACGCTCTGTGAATGATATCCGAAGAAATCACTTCCGTATGATTTGTTACAAGCGGTTACTGATCCTATCAAAAGCCATTTGCAATGAACCATTATATAATAAATTCTTTATTTAAATACTTGTTTTAATTATAATATGGAGGAGTTCGAGAGATTATTGAAAACTACGCCTTGGAAAAATGCTAAATTCAATCTTGATAAAGTCTCCACTGATGTACCAAAGGTCTAATAAATGATAGAAGCATGATAGGTAAAATCCGTGATGGTTGTAATGAATTCAAGCGCGATGGAGCATCTCACTGTTGGTCGACATTTCGAATTGATGGTAGTGTTGATGTTACCATGAACGACGAAAGAGCAGCAGTGATGATCTCACATCTTGACCAGAAAAGTATTTTTTTGGAGTGAAATTCATTATCCGTTCAGAAACAGGAAATTGGATTATTCGAGACAAATTTGAACCAATTTTGAAAGATAAGAGAACTGTCACTGTGAGTAAGGATTCCAAACCAGGTATTCTGACTGGAATTGACAAACCGTATTACGAGAGATCCTATCCTGTAACAGCGGTTGTTTAAGGAATCTATCCGATAAATGATAAACCGAGTATTGAAAAACTAAAACCAATGAAATATTCGTCGTTGAATTGTGTAGCAGAACGAATAATAAAACACTTCACAAATGCGTTGCGTGGAAACAAATTTACGGATCTAAGACGCAAAAAATAAATGAATGGCGACTAACAGTAAATGAAAAAGGAGCAACGATTCAAAATGTGGCAGAACTAGAACGAATCCTAAAATTTCCAATATCAGTAACGACGATAACAGGAGAGGTATTATATGAACCGAAATATAAATCGAGAGGATCCCCAATCAAAATTATTGATCATAACGAACATGTATGAACACGTGCAGTAAGACAATTTCCGCGAGATAGAACAATAAAATATCTACCCGCGGAGTTCTCCCCAGAAATCTCTGAAATGAAATTATTTGATTTTATTTACGAGTTAAGTAAAAACGATCCTGTGTCAGTGTGGTTACTTCACAGTTTTGAAAACGAAGAGGGTAAATTCGATCAATTTGTAAGACCCAACGGCGAATTATACCGCACTGAAGCCCCCCACAACGAGATGAAAAAATTGGCTAGTGGTTTTTCAACAGAACACGACGAACAATTATTGACAAATTGTTTTACAATTCCGTTAGTTGCAGCTCATTTTGCGAGAAAGAAAACATGTGGAAACCAACACGCGCAGAATTTCTATCAGATATAAAATCAAGCTGCATCGAGTACAACCATGGTTGATTATGGAATACAAAATATGACCCTAAAAGTATTATTTCGGTTGATACGGTTGCGTGTTATCCTGGAAGTTTTCTCGGGTACGGAGAATGTGCTGAGTACTTTAAATGATTTGGACATCCCACACATGAAATGACATGTGTTGCGATTAATGGACCACTACCCGATTTTAATTTAACTGGATTCGCTCGTGTGGTATCATTTGAAACCGCTGAAGGACTTCATCCGTGCTGTTATGTTTGGATTGGTAGACATATATCTGAAAAACACTGGATGCCAATAGTGTTATTACGGTATATGATTGATTCTAAAATGCTGATATCGCTGATTGTCAGTGAAGCAATTATATCATATCGAGCGCAGACTGAGGTCTGGTTACCACAACCCGATAGTCTAGATAGTATAATCAGCAAAAATAGAAAACAATTCCCCAATCTCGACGAAGAATATATCGTGAAATGGTCCAAACAGATATTTGAAGTTAGAAATATACAAGCAAAAGATCTTGGTAGAAGAATAATTGGTAAATTCACTCAAGGTGGAAAAAATACGACAATAAACCATATTCTTCACGGTTGATTATAGATAATGTTGAATACGATTTTATAACATCTAAAGGTATATATGTAAATCGTGAAGACGCTTTTTTGTCTGATGAAACAAAATTCGGTACAATTGTTACTTTTAATGACGGATATAATCTTCAATATACACATTTGCGGGCGTCTATGCTGGTTTATGCTTCTATGAATTTGTTCTCAATGATAAATAGATTTCCTGACACCGTGGTTAGAGTCACCACTGATTCCTTTATATAGACGTAAAACATAGCGATGCAGTGGCCGAATTTATTAATTCCGACGAGAGTTGGGGGTCATGGAGAATTAAAAAGGAAATACCGTGCGATTATTCCAAATCAGCAGATGTTACGATTGAAAACAATTACGTGAAAAATAATCAGATATCAGAAGTATCTAATGCACCGTCGTGTTCCGATCCAATATGCAGATATAAAACCGTTTACTTAAACGGCTGTGGTGGGTCAGAAAACACGACTCGTGCGATTGAATTATTTCGAGGGAAATCAAACATGATCGTTCTAACACCGACCCACAGACTTGCAAGAGAGACGAATCAACGAGGAATTAATGCTTGCACTTATCACAGTTTCTTTCGATGGAAAGGTGACAAATGAACTCCTGATCGAATGGGCGAGAAATTTATTCCTGAAGTCATGATTTGGGATGAGCTATGCACGGTGTCGTTCGATGTATTACAAAAGTTTCTCGAGTGGTTATTGCTAGCGAATACAAAAGTGATAAGGTGTGGCGATCACGGTCAACCACCACCATTTGTCGGTTTGTCTCCACATAATTGGCTAAAGAATTTTGTAGACTACTATGAAGAAATTAATACTGATCATAGAGCACTTCATGAACAATTACGCGAGTTCAAGAAATTAATCAGATTACAACCGGATAAAATCCAATGTGAAATAGCGAGTGAAATAATTTCAGAAACCCCATTAAATGATTTTTGGGAAGCGTGGAGACCAAACGATTTGATAGTAGCAAGTAGAAAAATAGTCAGAGACACAATTTAGATGAAGTTATGTAGCATGCATAAAGAAACATTTGCAACACTTCCAGTGCCGCTGTTCTATAGACAAGGACACACGAAAACAGAATATCAAAGTTGATATTCCTGGCCTGACAAAGTCAGGGACAAAAAAGCAAATTCTCGTATTAAATGATATTGTGCTGGTTGATATCAACGTCGTCGAAGATGCATTGCGCGCTGATAAATCCCCATGGTTGCAAGGTTACGCGGCGACAATACATTCTTCACAGGGATTGACTATATCCGATAAAATTATTTGGATCATAGATAATCGCATCGAGTGGTCAAATTTAGTTTATCTTGCAGTATCCAGAGTACGAATAATAAATCAACTTCGAAGAGTTGTTTTAGATTATAATGACACAACAATCAATTATATTGTCAGCGATGATATAATCAGAAAAAAAACTCTATGGTTATAAAAAAACAAGATAAAAAAATAATAGGGAATTTGACATTGATGCTGAATTAATAATTACACTGAAACAACAACAAAATAATCACTGCGCGAGTTGCAAATGTATAATGAGTTGGTGTTGGTCGGATAAGGACTCTCGACAATTTACCGTAGACAGAAAAAATAGCAGTATTGGTCATACCAAAGATAATGTGATGCTGACTTGTCTTGAGTGCAACAAACGAAGAGGTGCTAGTTAAGACCACGCGGAAGTAATTGAGCATAATCGGGTATCACTTGTAGTTGTTCATGAGTAAATCCTCGCTGAGGAGCAGTTGAATCCAACCTATAGACTGGCGGTCTACCCGTAGATCTCGTTATACTAGATATTTTATGTGCAGTAATACTCCAAATAGTATCAGTAGCTCTTTTTTGCCACCTTCGAGCTCTCCTGGTTCATATAAATATCTAACGGTGACATTGCCGACAATTGGTTGTTTTGAAAAATCATTTTGCGGTTGTACGGGTATATACTTCATTTTAATCGCGTTGTTAGGTTTCATATTAATTGTTCGAGTGATCTCATTATTCAGCGCGGTAATTACGCCTGGTAATCTCTTGACCCATTCACGGGATCGTTTATCCTGGATGAATTCTTTCGCGTATTGATATCCAAATAACCGCTCAGCAAGTGTGCGATTATATCGTTCGACAATTGCCTGATTGCGATGTAATGCAGTATGTCCTCGTCTGATGGTGACACTGCTTTGCCGGGATCAACTTGTAATAGATTTGGCCAATGCAGAGGACCCTTTGATAAATCCTTTCAAACGCAGAAGCCACTTCAGTTGATGATTTGGTCTTTACGGTTCTGCTTGTTTGTATCGACTCGCAACATCAACTACGGTTAGCGCATTCTTGTAAACACCATCATGCGGCAGAAATAATGTATCAGCCTGATGAACCTCATTAGGGACGCTGACATCAAAATGCGAGTAGTTAATTTGTTTAGGCGGCTGTAGATAAATTTGCCATATCGCCTGTTTGGATAACCAATCCGCTGCAGTGGTATTTTTCACCTTTGCGACGCTAACGAGTTTACTGATTGCTGCTTTACCCCTCCAGTATCCTTTTGGAGAATAATAAATAGATTCCATGTTGTTATTAATCACCAGCACCCATGATTAATTTACCTTTCATCGCCGATTTTATCAAACATGAAGCCAACTTTTCTTTGAAGGATTTATCAGTGATAGAATTCAACGCATGAATTAATTTCACATCTGCGAGATGACCTTGTTTTAAATCACCGCTCCGGTAAGCTATACCGTGTATCCGACACGCTTCGTCAATTGCATTTATCGGATTTTCTCCCGGGTTAGGATTATCTTGACTATCAAGTCTGATATCTAATCGTGTTGCTGGTCCACAATAACTATATCCCGGAAGGTATTTTTCACCCGGATATTTCCTCCATGGTGTTCCCGGAAGTTTGGCTAGCTTGGCGGCGATATCAACACCGCTGTTTTTTTACAAATAGATATTTTTTGTCCCGCATATTTCACATTTACCGGTGACCGCTTCTCTGTTATTTTTTTGTGGTAACAGTTGTTGGGTCAATAGTTGATGTACGCTTCTTATATTTCACAAAATATAAATACATAATATTATTAAGTTATGTCTAATGGAAGTAATTGACTTTTCCGCGCTAAAGAAAAAACAACAAGTAAAACATCATCCAATGTTGTCCGATTCAACACGTATGATCATCATTGGACCTTCAGGGTGTGGTAAAACTCAGTTGTTGTTAAGATTGATAATGAAATATTTAAAATGGGACAAACTACATTGAATTGCCCCGAGTGCAGACGATCAACATTGCTATCAGGTATTAAAAGATTACAACGAGCGAGAATCGGAAAAATTGCAGGCAATAATATGGTTGAGTTTATCACAGAGACTGACGAAGCGCCGTCCGTAGAAGACCTAGATGGAGGAATTAACAATCTTGTTGTGTGCGATGATGTAGTGTTAGAGAAACAAAAATATCCAGCTAGAATATTTTCCCGAGGGCGTCACATTATCATTGACGTGATATACCTCACTCAACGCTACACATAAATTCCAAAAGTAATCAAAGATAATTGTAGTTTGTTGTTTATATTTAACGGAGTTGATACTCATACGCTACGAAATATTTGGCAAACTTGGTGCTCCTATATAAATTATAATCAATTCAACAATTTCTTCAGTGGTGCTCGAGCTACCCCACATGGATTTGTAACGATAAATATACACGATCCTCGGACACGATATCGTATTGGATTAGACCGTATTTATAATTAATTCGTTTAACCTCATACCCGTAGATCTCGTTATACTCATAGCAGCGGGGGGGGGGGGGAGGCGACAATGACTTTAACGTCTTTTTTTTTATTCTGGTTTACCAAATTGACGCTTCTATTAAGGAATTTGGAGGAAGCCTCGGTTTGCCAAATTAACGCTTCTACAAAGTTGGTCTGTTCGCCCCCTCTGCTGCTCAATAAACGTGGAACTGAGACAAATACCTCGTGTTTTTGTTGTGTCTCTCAACTGTTGGTTTTGGCGGTTTCCGATAACGCTTCCTTGACGAATGGATTTCAATCCAGTGGCGTAGCTAGGGATTTGGGGGCCCGGGGGGCTTGGCCTCTTTGGGGGCCCCTGCATTTTTACATTCGACATCATGACATGAGATAATGTACTTAATAAATATATAAGTCTAAATTCAAATTGGTACAGTATATCAGTAAAATTAACAAAAAATAATCATTAAGACTCTTTTAATGAATAATACCGTTGTTTATTGGCGAGATAATGCACAAGTGACAAATTTCAATTGATATCACCTCACGTCGTCCTTTCTGTGCAGCAAAGGCATCTATAACATCATCTAGATCAATGCTGTCTAGTATTTTTGACTCCACTGACATTAAAGCCATGCTGCTAAGTCTTTCTTGCGTCATTGTGCTCCTGAGATAGTTTTTGATTAACTTGAGTTTTGAGAATGATCTCTCACATGATGCAATGGAAGTGGTCTGAGTTAGCAGTATTCGGATGGAGGTTGCAAGGTTTGAGCACACATCATTACCATATGAAGCCAGCTTCCTCAATATGTCAATTGGTGATTGTGGTACTGGTTTGTTGATGAAAAGTGCTCGTGCATCAATGACACCATTGAACAAGCGATTTGCCTGTATTTCATCATACAAACAGGAAAAAGTAACACAGTTTTTCATCAGCGTGTCATCATCCATAGACTCCAACAGGTGTCTTGGTTCAAGAAGAAACCCAAAGGTGTCCACATGGTTTTCCAGCCTTTGGAATCTGTCCTTCATCTCCATATGAAGTCTGTCCAGCACTTCTATCGCAACTCGTTTGAATTGCAGTTCTATTGACAGTCCTACATCAGAACTCAACTCCCCATCAAGTCTTTTCTTTCTTCTGGTTGTTTTGCTTACAGGAAATCCATAGCATTCCCTGCATTCTTTTGCTCTTTCGATGGATTGGGTGATCAGTTTCGTCCGTTTCTCATCATTTTGCAGAAAGCATGAAAGGGTATTAATCTCTTCAGCAGCTTCCCGTATGTGCAGTCCAGACTTTTGTAGTTTCTTCTGAACTATATTGATTGGGCGCAGGAGATTTGACCAGAATTCCAGATACGCAAAAATTTCATAATTATCCACTGCATGAAGAAGATTCTGTGCACTGCTTCTAGTGTCCATTCTTTCAGTTGTTGATTCAGAAAGTCTCTCCAACAGCTTGATGATTTTGTCAAGATGCAAGGAAACTGCCGACGTAGCTTCTTCTCTTGAGGACCACCTTGTACTACTCTCCTTTTTTAGACTCCCGGCTCCAGCTTCTTTCAGATTGGCCCATCTCTGGGGTGAAGTGGGAAAAAAGTTGAACAATTCATGTACAGTTCCGAAAAAGGTGACAATTGCTGGATCTCTCTCAGCAGAATGAAGAGCTGCCAGGTTGAGAGAGTGATTATCACAGTTCAGAAATGCTGCCTTTGGATTTATGTCTAAGAGACGTTTCTGCAGGCCAGACAGACGGCCACTCATTGTGGCTGCGTTATCATAGGTTTGACCTCTGCACATATCAAAGTCCAGTCCAATGTCTTTAAGAGTTTTCAGAACAAGTTCTTCATAATGTTGTGCATCTGGCTTTACAATTTCAAAGTAACCAAGGAATGACTCTTTTATTTCGAAATTCTCTACATCGAAGTAACGAACTATAAGGGATACTTGTTCTTGGTGAGAAACATCTGGAGTGGAATCAAGCATCAGAGAAAAGTAACAAACTTGCTTGACTTTCACAACAATTGATTCCCTAACTTTATTGCCCATCAAGTTTATGAACTCATTTTAAATTTCTGGTGACAAATAATGTGTCTTCCCAGATTCAATTCTATGTAAGTGGTATTTCGTAACTTCATCAAATTCTGCAAGAAATTTCAAAGATGCTAGGAAGTTCCCAGGATTGGGAGAATCCAGTTTTTCTTTGTGGGCACGTAAGCTTGAGTTGTTTTTTGCTAAGTACTTGACAGCTGCTGCTACACGCTTCAGAATTTCTCTCCAATACTGCTGATGTTTCAAAATTTTCACATGAAGCATATGTGACAGCTAATCTGGTTCTGCCTTAAGCCTTTCTTCTTCTAACTTCCACTTCAAAAAAGCTTGTCTGTGGTGGACTCCTTCTTCATGTTCTTTCAGTCTCTCAGGTTTCTTCCATTTGGTGAAACCAACTCCAGGTCTGCTCAATGCACTAGATGTCTTTTCTGGTGCCTCAGAAAACAGTACACATGCAAAACAAAACAGACATTCCAAGTGTGGAGAGAAGAGGAGCCAAAATCGGTTGCAAATTTCTCCTGTTGGAAGCTTTCTGGTGAACCATGACGATGTCAAACTTCGTGATTTATTTTGGGTAAACTCTGTTGGAAACAAGTACTCTTCATCTTTGTTTTGGAAAAATAAGCTACTCTTTAATACAATCTTTGCTCGCAGTTCCTCAGATAAACTTCCAGGCCGGATATATCCGATGTTTTGTACTTAATTACAGTTTCTTCAACTTCTGGAGAAAGTGATTTTGGAAGATCATCACTTGTCTCATCGTCTGTATCACTTACTTCAGATGTTTTCTCTGACAGTGGTAAAAGGTTCCCCCTTGAAGTTTCTTCAGCACTACTTCTCTCATCAAGAGGCATTTCCACTTCTAAAGTCTCTTCGACTGCTGTATCTTTGTATGAATCATCTGAATGGTGATACTTTTCTTCGCGATGTTCATGGTCTCCTTTGTTTTCAGTGCACTTATCAGGTTGCTTCTTAAAGAACCCTTCAAAAACTTTCCTTGATTTTGCAGCCTCTTGCCTTTCTGCAGCACGCTTTTTCCGTTTTGTAGCCCCACTCTGGTAAACTCGTTCTTTCGGCATGGGTGAAGTTCTCCTATAAAGAATAACATTCTTTTAATTTCACAAATAAAAAATATACAAAAAATTATATATACTTGTTTCATCCGCCATGATTGTGAAATTTCGTCAGACGAATAGACATAAATATACGAACTAATACCCTTCTATTTATGTCTATGGACAGATGGATTATAGCATGGACATAAAATAGAAGATATCGATAAAATGCCGTCATGATAACGTGTTTTACAAAAACCGGAGTTATGTATTGACAGTTTTTAGTAAACTTTTTACCAGTTTTTACACGCGTGTTGATATACGTAATTTTGAAATCCTTAATCTGTGTGACATACATGCAACAGTGTCAATAACTTATATAACAACGTGAATAGCAAGATTACATGGCGGTGGCGAAATATTTAATATTTAATGTAAAAAAAAAATTCTGACACTCCTTTGGGGCCCCCCTCAAGTGGGGGCCCGGGGAGACTTTCGAATTTGGACCCCCCCTCCCCCTCCCCTAGCTACGCCACTGTTTCAATCAAATCGCATCCGGAGCCTTTTTTACAAAAATAATTATACACCGTCTCCTCTCACAGGAGTAAATCAGACTAACTTCTAATTTAGCTAGTACGATATTATATTCGAAAGATTTCTCGTGTAAAACACACCCTTATTTAACAGTGGCCAATCAGAACAAATGTATTTTCTCGCGCTTTAATTTAAAAGTCGCTTATGTCAGCGTGTCAATGGCAGGCTTTGGTTTTAAGTAACATAATCCCTGATTCCTATCAATTCTGACATTTTCGTGATAAAGTGAAACTTTTACAAGGTGATAGATCTTTTTAACATCCAAAATACATACTCTCAGAAAAACTGATTTTTTGTATCCTAATCAGATTATATGATCAGGTGGTTAGTTAAAACTCATGACATTGAAATTTCAATGCACATTTTCAATGGGGAAGGTGATCGAAAACTGTGTTAATGCAATCCCGCTTATATCGTTATTTTTATTATTTGGACCCCGAGTATCGCATTATAATGGGCTTTACCTGTATATTGAATATATGCATAGTATATATGCTGTATCAGATCTATACAACATAAGTTTATACATATTTCATTGAAAGGAAACGAGGCTTGCGTACTAGCAGATCTACTAGCAGATGCTTCACTTGGCGTTCAGCATTTAGAGGTTAATGTCAGGACTTTCGTCTTATCTTAGTTCCTCTATTGTCTACAACCATTACGCCTCTATTGTTTCACTGTAAATTTCTCCGCCCAAATTTCCCTACCTTTTTTTTTCGTATTCTAGTTTTTCGTATACCTTTTCGGCGCCCTTTTCTTTTCGTCTTCTCTTTCTACTTTTTCAAGAAAACTTATTAATTATTGTTTCTCATTTTTATTTGTCCTTTCCTATCTTACAATTTTTTATGTCCGTTTCTTTTTCTTTTTTTTTCGTTTTAAATTTTCTGCATGATTTACTTTATCTTAGTTGCTTTTTACATAAATTGTTTAATTTATTCTTTTATAAAAGTTCCCTATTCCTTTTACAATTATCATTTTATTATTTATTTTCCATTTTTCTCTGCCTGCTTCCTTTTTCCCATTTAATTTCTAAAGCTACCATTTTATGGTACGATAATTTGCAAATAGCAATTTATACATTTTACTTTGTTTTCCAAATTAGATACGTAAAAGCTATCCTACCTACTAATTAGCCCTACTCCATATTCGTACCTACTAATTAGCCCTACTCCATATTCGTACCTACTAATTAGCCCTACTCCATATTCCTACCTACTAATTAGCCCTACTCCATATTCCTACCTACTAATTAGCCCTACTCCATATTCCTACCTACTAATTAGCCCTACTCCATATTCCTACCTACTAATTAGCCCTACTCCATATTCCTACCTACTAATTAGCCCTACTCCATATTCGTACCTACTAATTTGTCCTACTCCATATTCGTACCTACTAATTTGTCCTACTCCATATTCGTACCTACTAATTAGCCCTACTCCATATTCGTACCTACTAATTAGCCCTACTCCATATTCGTATGTGTATTCATTTTGGTAATGTTTAATCTTCTGCAGTTTCATGTCTTCTCGTAGCAATTGGTCGTTGGGTGCTCACACTGTTTTCTTATCTACCTCGTCTCCGATCCATTTATGATTCCATCTTATGATAACATTTTTCATTGAATATTGTTGTATGTAAATACTTAGGTTTTTACAAATAGTTCTTTTTACATTTCTTTGCGCTGGAAAATAAACGATAACTAGATGTCAGTCTTTCATTTTGATAGGGATTACCTTCTTTTCTAAAATCCCCGCCCCCACCTGTGGTTATTAGCACATTATAATACTCTTAAATCTATTGAATTGTTCGTCGTATTGTCAGTCCTGTCCGTGTCTATGTTTTTTTTTTTTAATTTGCTTTTTATCTCATCAGAATTTTTTATCAGTTCCGGGTCGTTTGTCTGTCTATAGATCAGGGCAGTCATTTCAAATGTTTCTAAGGGGGAGCGCAAAACTCTCACCTCATGACGTAATTGCTATTGATCCGTCCGTCTGGTCGTTGGAGTCTTTGGTCATTTCTCTTTCGTCATTTGAGATTCCGGAGTCGTTTGAGTTTGTCTGGTTCGAGTCATGTTTGTCTTCACTTTTGTTGTTTACAAAATGTAAGATTGTAAAGAAATATTTTGAGGTATTACCGTTACCGTTTTAGATGTTCTCTTTCTTTCATTAAGGTGAGTTTCACCCCGTTCTTGTTTTTCTGCATAGGGAGATCAGATTTATAATTATCTGTTAGTTTGGCCTCTACTTCCCTAATGATTGAGGGATATGTTATTACTTTGGGTACTAGGTTTTTGTCTTCTATCACTGGTTTGCGGTACATTATAAACTTATTTTTGCCATCACCACCCATTTTGCTGGCCATCTATTATTCCTAAATCTATTCCTTGAGTTTTTAGAGCCATTATGATTTCAGCTTGCCTTGGCCAGTTTGAAATGTCACCAAAGTCTATTACCTGACATCCTTTGTGGTGATATGCCATCAACATTTGGTTGTCCCAACCCTATTTAATCTGGTTTAAAAGAAAGCATTGAGTTTTGTTGCTGTTGGTTGAGTTACTCCCTGAGTTCCCAGCAGGTCCATCTCACAATTTTGCAAGTTGAAAGTGAGCATCACTGTGAAATTATAAATGAATTTCAAAAGTGAGTTGTATTCTCTACTATCTTCCACCTAGATTATACTAGATGTATGACTATAGGAAAATTAAGTTAAGTGTACAAATGAAAATTAATCCAAAAAAAAAAAAAAAGTAGAAAAATCACCAAAACAAAAAAGAGGAATGGAAAAAAGAAACAAATAAAGATAAAAGAAAAAATGGATATGAAAAGGAAAGTAAATTAAAGTAGAAGTGTAATATGAAATGTAGATTGTTTAACTTACAATCCTGTTGACTTTCGTGCAGTTTGTATTTTAGTGCCATGCCACACCAATATCCCAAGACCTTTTCTTCATAAGAATGAGAGTTAGAATCTGTCAGACACCCATTTTTCCAGTGCTGAAGACAATTTTATTACTCTGATAAATTTAAACATATGTAGAGTTTGAATACAACCTAATACAGAATATGATTTTCTTTCTATATATACACATAAACATATGTAGAGTTTGTATACAATCTAATACAGAATATGATTTTCTTTCTATATATACGCATAAACATATGAAGAGTTTGAATACAATCTAATACAGAATATGATTTTCTTTCTATATATATACACATAAACATATGTAGAGTTTGAATACAATCTAATACAGAATATGATTTTCTTTCTTTATATATACACATAAACATATGTAGAGTTTGTATACAATCTAATACAGAATATGATTTTCTTTCTATATATACACATAAACATATGTAGAGTTTGTTTACAATCTAATACAGAATATGATTTTCTTTCTATATATATATACACATAAACATATGTAGAGTTTGAATACAATCTAATACAGAATATGATTTTCTTTCTATATATACACATAAACATATGAAGAGTTTGAATACAATCTAATACAGAATATGATTTCCTTTCTTTATATATACACATAAACATATGTAGAGTTTGTATACAATCTAATATAGAATATGATTTTCTTTCTTTATATACACATAAACATATGTAGAGTTTATATACAATCTAATACAGAATATGATTTTCTTTCTATATATACACATAAACATATGTAGAGTTTATATACAATCTAATACAGAATATGATTTTCTTTCTATATATATATACATAAACATATGTAGAGTTTGAATACAATCTAATATAGAATATGATTTCCTTTCTATATATACACATAAACATATGTAGGGTTTATATACAATCTAATACAGAATATGATTTTCTTTCTATATATACACATAAACATATGTAGAGTTTGTATACAATCTAATACAGAATATGATTTTCTTTCTATATATACACATAAACATATGTAGAGTTTGAATAGAATCTAATACAGAATATGATTTTCTTTCTTTATATATACACATAAACATATGTAGAGTTTGAATACAATCTAATACAGAATATGATTTTCTTTCTATATATACACATAAACATATGTAGAGTTTGTATACAATCTAATACAGAATATAATTTTCTTTCTATATCTATACATAAACATATGTAGAGTTTGTATACAATCTAATACAGAATATGATTTTCTTTCTATATATACACATAAACATATGTAGAGTTTATATACAATCTAATACAGAATATGATTTTCTTTCTATATATACACCTAAACATATGAAGAGTTTGAATACAACCTAATATAGAATATGATTTTCTTTCTATATATACACATAAACATATGTAGAGTTTATATACAATCTAATATAGAATATGATTTTCTTTCTATATATACACATAAACATATGTAGAGTTTGAATACAATCTAATATAGAATATGATTTTCTTTCTATATATACACATAAACATATGTAGAGTTTGTATACAATCTAATATAGAATATGATTTTCTTTCTTTATATATAAACATAAACATATGTAGAGTTTGAATACAATCTAATACAGAATATGATTTTCTTTCTTTATATACACATAAACATATGTAGAGTTTGTATACAATCTAATACAGAATATGATTTTCTTTCTTTATATATACACATAAACATATGTAGAGTTTGTATACAATCTAATACAGAATATGATTTTCTTTCCTTATATATACACATAAACATATGTAGAGTTTGAATACAATCTAATACAGAATATGATTTCCTTTCTATATATACACATAAACATATGTAGAGTTTGAATACAATCTAATACAGAGTATGATTTTCTTTCTTTATATACACATAAACATATGTAGAGTTTATATACAATCTAATACAGAATATGATTTTCTTTCTATATATACACATAAACATATGTAGAGTTTGAATACAATCTAATACAGAATATGATTTTCTTTCTATATATACACATAAACATATGTAGAGTTTATATACAATCTAATACAAAATATGATTTTCTTTCTATATATACACATAAACATATGTAGAGTTTGTATACAATCTAATGCAGAATATGATTTTCTTTCTTTATATACACATAAACATATGTAGAGTTTGTATACAATCTAATACATAATATGATTTTCTTTCTTTATATACACATAAACATATGTAGAGTTTGTATACAATCTAATACAGAATATGATTTTCTTTCTTTATATACACATAAACATATGTAGAGTTTGAATACAATCTAATACAGAATATGATTTTCTTTCTATATGTACACATAAACATATGTAGAGTTTGAATACAATCTAATACAGAATATGATTTTCTTTCTATATATATATACATAAACATATGTAGAGTTTAAATACAATCTAATACAGAATATGATTTCCTTTCTATATATACACATAAACATATGTAGAGTTTGAATACAATCTAATACAGAATATGATTTTCTTTCTATATATACACATAAACATATGTAGAGTTTGAATACAATCTAATATAGAATATGATTTCCTTTCTATATATACACATAAACATATGTAGAGTTTATATACAATCTAATACAGAATATGATTTTCTTTCTATATATACACATAAACATATGTAGAGTTTATATACAATCTAATACAGAATATGATTTTCTTTCTATATATACACATAAACATATGTAGAGTTTATATACAATCTAATACAGAATATGATTTTCTTTCTATATATACACATAAACATATGTAGAGTTTCAATACAATCTAATACAGAATATGATTTTCTTTCTATATATATACATAAACATATATAGAGTTTGAATACAATCTAATACAGAATATGATTTTCTTTCTATATATATACACATAAACATATGTAGAGTTTGAATATAATCTAATACAGAATATGATTTTCTTTCTATATATACACATAAACATATGTAGAGTTTGTATACAATCTAATACAGAATATGATTTTCTTTCTATATATACACATAAACATATGTAGAGTTTGTATACAATCTAATACAGAATATGATTTTCTTTCTTTATATATAAACATAAACATATGTAGAGTTTGAATACAATCTAATACAGAATATGATTTTCTTTCTTTATATACACATAAACATATGTAGAGTTTATATACAATCTAATACAGAATATGATTTTCTTTCTTTATATATTCAAATAAACATATGTAGAGTTTGTATACAATCTAATACAGAATATGATTTTCTTTCTTTATATATACACATAAACATATGTAGAGTTTGTATACAATCTAATACAGAATATGATTTTCTTTCTATATATATACACATAAACATATGTAGAGTTTGAATATAATCTAATATAGAATATGATTTCCTTTCTATATATATACACATAAACATATGTAGAGTTTGAATACAATCTAATATAGAATATGATTTCCTTTCTTTATATACACATAAACATATGTAGAGTTTGAATACAATCTAATATAGAATATGATTTTCTTTCTATATATACACATAAACATATGTAGAGTTTGAATACAATCTAATATAGAATATGATGTTCTTTCTATATATACACATAAACATATGTAGAGTTTGAATACAATCTAATATAGAATATGATTTTCTTTCTTTATATATACACATAAACATATGTAGAGTTTGAATACAATCTAATATAGAATATGATTTTCTTTCTTTATATATACACATAAACATATGTAGAGTTTATATACAATCTAATACAGAATATGATTTTCTTTCTTTATATATACACATAAACATATGTAGAGTTTGAATACAATCTAATACAGAATATGATTTCCTTTCTATATATATATACATCGCATGTTATGTTGAAAAGGAATTAGTTGTCTGATTGCTATAAGGTGATTACGTAGCAATTTACTGTGTTAGAAATGATCGCTTGCGTGTACATATCGGATTTAGAGAGCAAATACGATCTAATCAGACTTTACTAGAATTCAGATAAGTCACAATGTGAAAATGCTGTTGGGAGAAAAGAGGATGCCATATATAGCAGAGACGGACACAAGTTCATAAAATCTAACCTGATCAAATTAAGGGAGATAAGACTGGAATTGATTCAGTGGTGTAAAGGTTTCTTCCTCTTCGAGCAAATTAGTTCTTACCGTCTTGGAGTAAGTATTGGCTTTTATACCCACCATAACGGAGCAATCACTGTCAAACACCTTCCGAAACGGAAGGCAAAATATACAATATAAAAATGGGCAACTCTTGTAGATATAAATATGTTTACTTATACAAGTCTTTCGTTTGAAAAGCCGAGAGATAAAACGAAGTTATTTCAACCACCGTTTGAATTAAATTAAAAACACTGGTTCTTAGTGATATTTCTAAAGGTTTGTAACACCAAATATATACATTTCCACAACAATGCAGCAAAGTAGTCTTTTTAACTGTAAAATAAACATAACATGAAAAGATTTGTAATCAAATTTATGAACGGTTATTTATAACTGTGTACAGTCATATTTGAGTAGTATATTGAACATGCACACCAGTTCACCAAGCTATACTACTCAATTCTCCGATCCAAAAAAGTCAGTTACAACTACTCCCGTGCTACCCCCAATTTCTGCTACGGCGCGAAAAGAGACATAAAGTAAAATCAATACGAAATAAAGATAATGCTGTATTTGCTCATTGGTACCTCTGTTTTCTATTATGCTATACACTGCCAGCGCCGGATTAAGCACCGTGGAGGTCCATAGGCAGTCAAACTTTTGGGGCCCCAGACCCACGGTCACGGTCTCATGGGGGCCCCTGGGGGCCCCGGATGGGGCCCATAAAAGTCGCGGGGCCCATAGGCAGTTGCCTACTCTGCCTAATGGGTAATCCGGGACTGTCACACTGCACTATTGTTACGACTCTTTAGTTTTAACAACGGAAACGAGCGGAAATTTTTGTTTTGTAAAATTTCAGCAAAGGAAAAACATTTGTTTGGAAATCTCAGTGGAGATAGAAAATATATTTGTGTGTGTGTGTGTGGGGGGGGGGTGTATTTGGATTTTTAATATAGCTTTAACAATTGTTCAGTCATATTGTTATGATGTCTGCAGTGCGACTGTTTATAGTAATGTCTATATAGCACTGGGGCATCATGCCGCAGACATGTAGCATGATGACCCACCCAATAGCATTATCCTGATACCTGGCATACTAGTCCTAACACTAACCTCTTTATGCCGAATCAGCTGTTAGTACCATTTTAAGTCTTTGGTATAACTCGGCCGGGATTCAAATCCGCAATCTCCCGCATCCGAGGCGGATGCTCTAACCACTATGTCACCGGAGCGGTCCCGGGGGTGGGGTTGGGTGGGGGTTGGAGAGAAACACCTCGATATGATAAATAAAGAAAATAACACATACATAAAAAATTGGAAATGTTTAAAACATTATTACCAAATTTTATACACATCACAGATAATAGGAAACATAGCAATAATATAATATCTAAAGGAGTTTAATAGTTAGCAAATATCATGAGAACAAAAGGAACAATGCGAGCAGATTGCGTAATCAGTCTTCTCCCTGGCGAAAGGAAAGTCGCCAGGAGCAAATGGGCTCATCACAGAGTTCTGTCAGACAGGAAAGAATTGAGGTTGTTTCAACATTCCAAACCCAACTGTGGGAAAAATAGCAAATATGATTAGTAGAATAAAAACCAGTCCATTCCCAAGCATGGGAAGGCCTGTATATTTACTGACTATTTTTCGTCATAAAAAAAAACAGACAGGACCTTCATAAAACAAATCACGTGAAAAGACCAGAAGTACCCAGAAACAACAAGTGCATAAAAGAAATAATTTTAAAATATAGAAATAGAAAGTATGGGAATAAAAGAAAATCAAACCTATGAATGAATAAGAGACGAACTAACGAAACATATAAGATCTAAAGTAGAACAGAGAAACTTGAGGATTAACTGGGCAAGTGTATGAAGCAGAGATAAAATGTCTTAATTACAAAGCATGCATTTTAAATATCTTCATATTGTTTGGCTAACGGGCGCAGTAGCCCTCTCATTGCATATAATAAGGATAATACCCAAGTGTCCAAGATGTAACGAAGCCAGTTTTACAAAATGTACAATGTGAAGCAAACAAAACATATTTAGATGGAATGAAAGACAAAAATTAATCCTACACGTGACAGACTTTATTGTAAAAATAATGATAAAATGTGGTCAAATTAAACGACTAAAGCAAATAGTTAAATAAGACACCTCCCACACACCCCGGGGAGACCACTGTGGGAGATGGTCTTCAGTTCATCTCCCCGCCTAGTGGCCAGTTCCAGCCAAGAGAGGGCTGATGCTCTTCTTTCACGTGTCACAAAAGCATGGGATAGTCGGAGTCAAATGTTTTAAAGCTTTTAACTAACGGTATCTCTGTAATTTCGGTGTCTAAATGTAACTTTCTAATCCTCTTAATAACTACCTTCACCATACAGACATAGGAAACACACAAGTCTAACACTAATAACTAACTTCACCATACAGACATAGGAAACACACAGGTCTAACACTAATAACTAACTTCACCCATACAGATATAGGAAACACATAAGTCTAACACTAATAACTAACTTCACCATACAGACATAGGAAACACACAGGTCTAACACTAATAACTAACTTCACCATACAGATATGGGAAACACACAAGTCTAACACTAATAACTAACTTCACCATACAGACATAGGAAACACACAGGTCTAACACTAATAACTAACTTCACCATACAGATATGGGAAACACACAGGTCTAACACTAATAACTAACTTCACCATACAGATATGGGAAACACACAAGTCTAACACTAATAACTAACTTCACCATACAGACATAGGAAACACACAGGTCTAACACTAATAACTAACTTCACCATACAGATATAGGAAACACACAGGTCTAACACTAATAACTAACTTCACCATACAGATATAGGAAACACACAGGTCTAACATTAATACACACAGTCTGAGGACAATAGGAATTTAAAATTACGTCTCACTTTTGAAATGTTACAATTGGGGTAGGGGTGGGGGATCGATACAAATTTAACATTAGTCCATAGCTTAACATTAACATGACACTCTCGGTATCAAGGATAAATTAAATGTTTAATTCCTTCATAGGTTTACCATTAGTATCTAACCTGAGGCGTGGAGAACCAATGACAAATATAATATTACAAATGTCCATGGGTTTTACGTGAGAGGGGAAAATGGGAAAAGGGGAATGATGATGTTATAAATGTCTATGTGCTGCATAGGATGAGTTAGAATCAAGAGGAAATAGTAAAAACACATTGACGCCTACCGACCAACAACACTTCTTATTCATCAGCATCCACACAGCACACCACGTAATGTATGTTGTTGTTTATATTTATTTAAATGGTAATCATATGTTGACATCGATAATTTAATGATTTTATCAATTAATCTAACTTGCACTTCGAGCATATATACCTTCACCTCTATGGTCCTAAAAGCCATTTCTAGTTGTTTTCATTAATATTCTTTTCTAACAACGATGTACCTTTTTTCCGGTGTGTTTCATTTTTATTAATACTTTCGTGCAATATGAAAAGTATATATGCTTGTAAAAACTTGACCGTGTAGACGTTTAGTACGTTGTCTAAAATACACTTTTTGAGAAAAATGTAATTACGTTTATTTCTTCACATCTTGCCTTTATCTGGCGTTTAATTAAATATAATCAATCAGACTGAAGAGCAGATTATCCGAACCAATAGGGAATTTTTGATAGCGTGAGACCAGACAACATAATACTATAGCGATCTTTTCATATAGAATTAGTAATGGGTATTCGTAGGCACAAACATGAGGTTAAGCACAAACACCAATATTAACAACAACCCAGTAGTATGTTTGTTTCTCTCTTGGATCTTGGTGAAAATGGATGATTGGTGTGTGCGCTTGGTGTCCTGGATGGTAGATATTAGTAATACGTTTATCAAGCTTGGCTCTATAGGAAAGACAAAAATGATTGTGACGTGTAGCTGGTATTTTATGCCGCCACTGTGGTAGTTGTGTTAATATGGTTGGGGTGGGTTGCTCCAAATTTAAAAACAAAAAAAATATTCTAGAAGTCCTACCCAGTCTTGATTTTGTACGAAGTGAAATGAGAGAGAGAGAGAGAGAGAGAGAGAGAGAGAGAGAGAGAGAGAGAGAGAGACCGATCAGCAATGCCAATAGTTAAATTACTTTGCACACAAAACGGTGAAATTCAAATGAGAAAAGTTCAATACATTTAAATGATAATAATTCAGCAAGCATTTGTCTTCCTCTCGACTAGGTGATAACGTATTGCCTTATTTGATTTATAGTGTGAAAGAGTTTTTCCACCTGTCCTTGTTTTCTACGCATCTGAATCTCTCCTATCCCGCCAATTCCTTCTATCCTTCCGACGTCACTCCTAACTCCTTCTCCTCCTTGACGGATCCTTCTCCAACTCCTTCTTCTCGACTTCTTTTCTGAATAGCCTTCGATTCGCAATCGACTTCTCCACTAGTCTTTATTTCGTGTACTTCATTAGAACTTTCAGATATTGTAGAAAGGAAACCTCTGTCGAATTTGAAAATGAAATGGCAACAAGCGAATGTCGATTTGCTAGGTGATGCTCAGGAAGGTTGTCTGATAATAAAGATTACAATAACATCCATTTTACATTAGTTGAAGAGAGAGAGAGAGAGAGAGAGAGAGAGAGAGAGAGAGAGAGAGAGAGAGAGCGATGTACAGTCTGCATATCACCCATGCCACAATACTGAAACTACTCTTCTGAAAGTATTTAATGACATTCTCTCTGCTTTGGATAGTGGAAAGATTACAGTCCTCACCCTCCTTGATTTGTCTGCAGCATTAGACACAATATACCATAATATATTACTTCACCATCTCAAGCATGTATTTAAATTCAGAATATAGCCTTACAGTGGTTCAAGTCATACGTAGTCAACAGGACACAACTTTTTTCTGCAAATGTGAATATACTCCAGCCCAGTTGATCTATGTTGTGGTTTCCACAAGGGTCTGTTATTGTACCTGTTCCCTTGGTTCAATACACTCAGCCGCTCTCAATTGTCATAGATCACCACCCAGTGTCTCACTAATTGTACGCTGATGACACCGAACTTTACAAGTCTAGCCACCCATCTGAAGTCAATGCTACTATCATTGGATTAGAGAGGTGCATTTCTGATGTGAAATCATGGATTACATGTAACAAGCTGCAGATGAATGATGATAACAATGATGCCATTCTGATCACAACATAAAGACTTTCTCATTCACATTCTTTACCTCAGACAATAAGTATCATCAACGCAAACATTAAATTCACTCCGTCAGTACAAAACCTAGGCGTTACTCTAGACAGTATTCTCACATTGCATCAACATGTCATGAACATGTGCAAGACGCGTCAGTTCCATTCGCAAATATCTTTCAGTTGATTCCACTAAAACACCTGTGTGTTCATTAGTATTTTCAAGATTGGACTATTGTAACTCAATTCTGTCTTGTGCGTCTCTATATCTACTCCAGAAACTGCAAAAAGTTCAAAACACAGCTGCTTGGATCACATTTAGAATACCTCAATAACAGTAAACCTCACCACTGTTCTGTACCCTACACCAGTTATCAATTCGATACAGAATCAAACACAAAATTTGTTTCTGTGATATGTTTCACGGACACACTCCAGTCCAACATACCTATCCGATAGAGCTTCTTGGAATCCCATGGTGTGTGTTAAAGATGAACTGCCACATTAAAACCTAAAAAGGTTCAAGGCAATTTCATCAATATAAAGAAATGTCATTGCTCAGGAACACATTTGACAGACGTATATTTTAGTCTTTATGGATTATTGAGTATAGAAGAGGACATCATTTATGTTATGAGATGAAATACTGTATCTACTCAACTCAATAATTTGACATTATAAGGATCAGGTTCTATGGTGTTTGGACAATATGATTTGTGTTTTCTTCATCAGCACTGTCTTGAATATCCCTGAGAACATTTTGTGATTTGGTTGGATTGTGAGTATCCCATAAATGATGATAACGTATATGCTTTCACGAAGATTATGGCAATTTTTTTCGTTGGGTAAGATGCTTAGTGCGCATCGATAACAAAACGATAATGCCTTAGGTCATTAGGCGTTAAGCCTGACATCACAGCGTTCTACCCAGTATATACTTTCATGTTTAACGAATTACAAGTTAGTATTCCTGTTTGAGTTAGAGAAGGTTTCTTTCATTAAACATGTTAATTATTGAAAAATAGCGTTTTATGTTCTTTTTGAAAACAAACTGCATTAAAATGCTGTTTCACATATTCTCTTACGATCTTTTTTAGGTTTGTAATATCTACTTTCTCGTCATGTACGAAATTTGAGGGACTTATTTCCTTCATATTACGACCCGACAGCTGAGTCAAAATGTAATACACCTACATTAAGTATAGTTATTGCCTCTCGGTTCGATTCATGGAGCTCTGTCTTAACACGAGACTTTTTCAGACAGCTCAGATGTATTTGTGTTCAATCAGTTTGTCCTCTCGGTGTTGGATGATGAAATGGTAGAACAGGTGAAGTCGGAAAAGGAAAGGATGGAACACCGGGAAGGTCGATGTAGAGGTGCAAACTAATAAACACTGATCCTAATCGAGTCACTGCTGTACTGTACATTGAAACCTACGATGAGAACTCCAAGACTATCTCGACAGCGTAGGAGGAATGGCATCCCACACTGAAGACTATGTTATGGAACTTCAGTAGCAGGAACAACAAACAGAACAAGAGAGACAGCCTACCATAGTCACTCAAATACAGGATTGGAAAAGGGATCCCAATCACCCTTCCCCATCATACTACCACTCAAAATCTGTTTCAAGAACGGAGATAGATGGAAAGGAAAATGCGTGAAGATTGGAGTAACTCTTAGACCAGTCATATGAAATGGCGTATTGCCCTCACAAAAGTCATGCCAACAGGGAAACTATTCACTGAAATCAAGCCAACAACTTTAAAAGAGAAATTATGGATAAAAACGTGGCACATATTAAGACGATTCCGGCGATAGAGAAGGGTGACAAAATTACAACTAAAGAGAAAGACGGAATTTCTGTATCACATTTCAAATTGGATAAATTTGCAGGAGAGAATACCCTTACGGATATAACGACAGGAACTCTGACCTGGAGGAGGCCAACGAAACGTATGTAATATAATTACATTTCTGAGATCAAAGGTTCAAGCTATTGGTCTTCACAAAAATATATTGGCGTCAAAGATGCGCGGTCTAAGGTGCCTCATCATGAAGGTGGAACCAGTAATAGATAAACGTGATTACGGAAAATCCAACTGTTCCTTTAGGGCCACACAGCTCTTGAGAAATGATATATTATTATCATTTGCCAGTTTGTATTTGTATGTTTGTGTTTGCCCATGTTTGCTTTTACATTGTAAACCTAACAACCATTGCCCCTCTCTTTTACTTACGTATGAGGGTAAAGTGTCTAAAGACAACTCTTAAATTGTGTGATAATATAACATGTTTGTATAAAGGTATGTGCATAATGCATCCCCCTGCTTGTACATCCTTTCCATTCTTTTCTGACAGTATGTACGTGTGTGTGCCATTATAATCTGTGTATAATCACTATTATCCTTTTCGTTAGACGCTATGTGTGTGTTGGTTTGTGGTCATACTATTTAAAAATAACAACTGATGTATTATAGGGTATATTTGGGATTGTTATTTTGACCATATACATTTTAAACCCTATAATATGACACCATCCCAGTGTTAAACCTATGGACAATGTTATCATAGTAATTGTAGCATGACCCCCAAATGAATCAATATCAGATGGTACCATACGGTGCAATTTTAATTACCATATGACCACTAAGAGACCTATGCAACTAATGGAAGTTATTTTTGCCAAATATATTTGCTTCTTTACGACGGTATATCACGTTACCCTTCTGTGACAAAACTATTTGAAACCCAGAGGGCTGCATAAATCTGTCAGTATTGATTTTGAGATAATAATAATAATAATAATAATAATAATAATAATAATGAGGACTTTATATAGCGCCTAATCTTATGAAGCTCTAAGTGCTTTACACCATCAAAAATGATATGACTACATTACAGAACAACAAATGACAAAAACAATGAAATTGGAAAACATAAAAACATGCTGAAAACATATATGATAAAAAAACATGATTAGGTCGCTAAGTTTGTCACTGCAATCGAAACAGGTGCCTGGTTTGCAAACAAACTTTGCCCATATGACTTTGTTTTCACCTTGGGAACAATGAGTATACGATTATCAGACTAGCTGGTGTATACACATGGGTGAGGCTGGATAGGTATGTTGGACTGGAGTCTGTCATTGAAACATAGCACAGAGAACTTTGTGTTTGATTCTGTATCGAATTGATAGCCAATTTAGGGTACAGAGCAGTGGTAATGTGTGCTCCGATCGAGGTACTCTAAAGATGATCCGTGCAGCTGTGTTTTGAACTTTTTGAAGTTTCTGGAGTAAATATTGTGACGAACCAGACAGAATTGAGTTACAATAGTCCAGTCTTGAAAGTACTAATGAACACACAAGTGTTTTAGTGGCATCAACTGAAAGATATTTACGAATGGAACTGATGCGTCTCAATTCAAGATATGCAGCCTTGCATATGTTCATGACATGTTGGTGCAATGTGAGAGTACTGTCTAGAGTAACGCCTAGGTTCCGTACTGACTGTTTGAATTTAATGTTCGTGTTGCAGATATTTATTGTCTGAGGTAAAGGATGTGAATGAGAAAGTCTTTGTGTTGTGATCAGAATAGCCTCAGTTTTATCATCATTCATCTGCAGCTTGTTACATGTCATCCATGATTTCATATCAGAAATGCACTTCTACACTCCATGGATGGTAGTATCAACTTCAGTTGGGTGGCTAGACTTGTATATTTTGGTGTCATCAGCATACAATTGGTGTGACACTGTGTGATGATCTATGACACTTGAGAGCAGCTGAGTAAACAGAATGAAGAGAACAGGTCCAAGAACAGATCCCTGTGGAACACCACAACATACGTCAACTGGGCTGGAGTGTATTCCATTTGCAGATATAATTTGTGTCCTGTTAACTAAGTAGAACTTCAACCACTGTAAGGCTATATTCTGAATGCCAAATACATGCTGGAGACGGTGAAGTAATATATCATGGTCTATTGTGCAGAGAGAATGTCACTAAATACTTTCAGAAGAGTAGTTTCCGTACTGTGGCAAGGGCGATATGCAGACTGTACATTGCTGAAAAGACTGTTTGAATTCAAATGAAATACAAGTTGAGTTAGAACAACATTTTCTAAGATTTTTTATATGAATGAGAGATTAGAAACTGGGCGGTAGTTCTTTAAATCGTTATGGTCCAGTGTTGGTTTTTTCAGCAGTGGCTTTACGATGGCAGTTTTGAAAAATGATGGGAATTCCCCTGATGAGAGAGAGATATTAATAACATCAGTTTGTGAAGGCATTATTGAGTCTAAGCGCTCAACCAGCAGTGATGTCGGAACTGGATCAAGTTCACAAAACTTTGGTGCGCTTTTCATCACAATTGTCCGTAATAAATCGGTAGAAACAGTTTCAAATGCTCCTAACGGTTGTCGCTGAAATTCTGCATCATAACTGTATGGTGACGAATCAGTTGAAATTGTGCTGTCAAGCGAATCTCTAATGGTTTGTACTTTGTCATCGAAAAAATTTGCAAATTGGTCTGGTAGGTCTAGTGGAGAGAAGGTCGTTAGAAGTGGTGTACATTTCCGTTGACATTAGTATGTTAGTTATCTCGAAGAGCTCTTTGCAGCTGGAACTCTCCGTGATCTTAGTACTGTAGTGGGATGATTTGGCTAAATGGACTATGTTTGTGACGTTCTTCTTAGCGGCTTCGAAGATTTGTTTATGAATAGTGAGTCTGGCGGAAAGCCAAAGCTTCTCTGCTTTTCGGCGATGTCTTTTAGCAGAGAGAAACTAGTCCCTAACACTGCATTACCATGGAGAACACTTTTTTTATTGATACTCCGCACTTGGTGGCTGGGGCATGTTTCTCAAGCAATGAACGCAGGCAGTTATCAAGTTGTTCCGCTGTTGGATGTAAGAAAGTTGTTAGGTTTTCTTGGATGTCATGCATGAATTGTTTCTATTTATCATACGGAGGTTTCTCTTAGTAGCAAATAGATGAGGAGGATTAAGGACTGATACGTCGAGATGGCATACAATGCAGAGGTGATTCGATGCAAGTTCGTGGGATACAAGGGTGGTTTGCAGAACATTATCATCAGGTCTATAAAGAAACCAGTCTAAAATGTGACCAAGTTTGTAGGTAGGTTGGTTAACTGACTGTTTAAGATTGAAAACATGAATGGAATCTAGGAGTTTTGACATGTATGGTTGACCAGGACAGTCAAAGTGAAAGTTGAAATCTCCAAGAATAATTAGGTTGCCACCTATCGAATTTCCATACTCTAGAAGATTTGGAAACTGCTCCAAAAAGAGAGATTCAGTCAGCTTGTTTTTTCTACTAGGAGGAGGACGGTAGAGACAGAAAAAATGGACTGACCTTTGTTCCAGTGTGAGCGTTTTTTGGACTAGTTCAAACGATGTGTGGCAGAAATTAAAGGTTGTGTTGTACTTAAGGCATTTGATCATGGAATTCTTTGTAATTACAGCAATTCCACCTCCGCGAGAGTTGTGGGGGAACGACTTGATGGGGTAATCGCTGGGTGTTAAATCCGCACACTTACATTCATCACCTGCGGAATGTAAAAATGTTTCTGTCAGGAAGAAGACGTCAATATTCTGGTCATTTATAAAATTAACAATTTCTGTTCACTTTTCCGGTGATCCTACTGATTGAGCGTTGAATAATGCAATACGTAGTGGCATCCCTGGGACAGTTGACACAACGGTTGACGATTTAAGAGGAATATGAACCAGGTTATTAAAATTAACGGCAGAATTTTTAAGTTGTTTATCCGTTACGGGCGAAAGGGAGATAACTGGAATTCTTTTTGTTCTACGCCTGCCAGCTTTGAAAGAACGTTTCTTTTTTCACTTCCGTTTACATTTAAGAAATGATGAATGTATTCCCAGTTCGTTTAGTCTTGAGCACAATGTAGTATATAGAACCAAGGTGTGGTCATTTAATCCAATTAATGAGGGTCCATCGTATTGTAAGCGGTCACATGACGGCGGTTTATTCAAAACCAAATGACGTCTTAACATTGGGACAAAACAGCTGAGAAAAA